>VYZT01040104.1:0-41302 GCA_013400735.1 Pomatostomus ruficeps
TGTTTCATGTGTGCCCAACCTGTGTACAAAGTTTTGAAAGGTCATTTAAAAATTTCACCTCACTGCCACTAGCTGAATTTCTCTAAATCACCACATCTCATTTTGGCTGTCCACCTAAAGCACCAACCATGTGGACACAGAGTGAACTCTCGCCATACACACTCCACTGGTAACTGGGCAGCTGTAAGTACTCTGTCAAAATCATTTTAGTAGTTTCTAGTTTCTGGAAGACATTTCAATGCCAATATCCCAAGATACTGTTACTCTTTAGGCTCAGATCTGCATAAAATTATTTGTAAATACACAGCAGTCCCAAACAAGAGGTGTAAAATTAGGCATGAGAACTAGCAAATGAAAGCTGAAGTAACACTGAGTAGTATGCAAAAAAAATAAACCAACCCAGCAGAGAACAAAAGAACAAATGCACTGGAAGAAGGAGAATATAATAATCAGAATGACTGTGAATAAATATGATGTATTCCATTTAACAAAAAAAACCCAATAAAACAAAAACACCTCATATTGGTCTCTTTAATCAGTACATTGTACAGTACATTTAGCTTCCCAAAAGTGGATTTGGCCAGAACATCAGGATTAGCACGGCCTTAGTGCATTACTGCAGAAATGGTATTGCCCAAAACAACTGGACTCCATTATGTGATTGGTCCACTGAGATGCTAAATTACTTCTGGAATGGACTTTACTTATGGCAATTTATATAGGAGTAGGGTATGTGGTCAGGAAGCTGGCAGAACACAACTGCATGTTGAAATTGTTTCAATCAATATTACACACTTCAGTTTATGGAACATGCTTCCCAACCAGCAGGACCACCTATTACTATGGCAGCCCCCCAGACAGACGTCCGCCTTTTTGGGAAATAGATCACACAACCAAATGGAACACAAAATCCTCTCCCACTTTAAACTCTTGTGAAATCAGCATAAGGAGACTAAGCTGGGGATGGAGCATCCAAATTCAATTTGGAAACATTTTACTAGCACACAGCTCTATATGAATCCGAAAGCTATGGAAAAGTTTTGTCAGTTAACATAAAGCCATGAATACCTGTAGGTTTGTGAGCTCCCAAGACTCATAGTCTTCATCAGTGCACTCCCTGGGGAAGGATGGTCTGAAGTCCACCTTCACCAGTTCCCAGTCCGAACGGTAGCTGATATGTCCAAAGACTCTGAAAAAAAAGACTAAAATTAAACTCTTACTGCAAATAAATACCATACATCTGAGATTCAAAATGTCAGTCCTGTCTTTTCCTATCCACAGCATAGTTCTCTGCTAAAAGGTCCCAGGTGAATTTTTCTTCCACTTTTATTCCTTTTATGTACAATGAGTCTAGTTAGGAAACATTTGTCAATTGTATGAAACTTTGCAATGAAGAGATATAACTCATACATTAAAGTTTTTTTTCCCTAGCAAAGCATCCATAGATTTAATTGGAGATAATCTTTTCTAATTTGGAATCAAATGTTTTTGTCTATTATCTTGCTATATGATAGAGACAGACTCTCAGATTTTTACAGGGAGCTCGGATCAGGAATCGCTGACCCAGGATCACCAGAGTCGGTTTCCAGCTCTGTCACTCATTCCTTATGATTTGCAATTTCTTCAGTTGTTTTTATTGTGGAATTTTGTGTTAATTCCTGCAATCTTCAAATGGCAATGTGCTGTTGTTAAACTCCCAGCATTAACATGAGATTGTTTTAATTTCTAAGGAATACACTACATGTCCACATTGTGCTGGAGAATTCAGAGTCTCTTCTTCATTTCAGATAGTTTAGTGTACAACGAAAACCAGTACAAACTGTACAATTTTTGTGGGGGAAAAAAAGAAAAAAAAAAAGGAAATTTCATTGCTTTAAAAACCAAGCTGCACTTTCAAAGCAGCCAACATTTTCTAAGTCAGAATCTTTATTTCCAAAACAAAATGGGTAAGTATGACATCCAGCAACAAATTAGAAAGGATAAAGACTCTGTTTGGGCAAAAGTAAAATGTATTTGTGGTTTGTATCAGGCTTATGTGACTTACTTGCCAAAGAATTTAAGGTTAATTCTGAAGCCAACAATTTCTATGCAGTTCATACTGCACAGAGTTCATATTCCAAGCTTTAGTATCATTCTCCAAAGTAATTCATTCCTTTTGTTTTGCCCTTGGTTTTGTTCAAATCCAGACACAGCAGGAATGAGACAGTTCTGCTAAAAGCATTCTGCTGTGCACAGGCATTTCTCTTGTCCTGAACAGCAGGTTCAGAGTGGAACTGGGGTGGACCAGAAGTGACTGATTCTCTACAGCACAGAGACCATCACACTGAGCATCTTCCCTGGTAAAAGGGTGTAGAGCTCTGACATCTACCAAAGAGGCTGAAAAATAGTTGACAGAGACACTACTGTGATTTCCCCCTTTCCTTTCTGGTGTCTTTGCTTCTCCTCCACAGCAGAGAGATGTAGATACGGAAAGGTTATTGCCCACACTGCTCACATCACAAGGACTGAACAACCCATGCTCACAGGAAACCACACCACCAGCAGTGCACTTAATTAAAAGAAACACATGCACTTAGTTTGTGTGTCTTACTCTTTTCTTGTAAGGCTGTGAGATTAAAGGACTTGGATCATCTAATTTCTTTCCTTCTAAATGTACCCATGGCTCAGAAGTAGAAGCAACACACACAAACTAAAGAATGTGGCTCAGTCCGCTGGCTAGATGTGCACATAGGTGTGTGGTCCCACTTCTCCCATTGAGCCTGAGGGTTTGGTTCCTTTTTCTGGTTCAGCTGGATCCTGAGAGCTGCTGTCACCATATAATCTTATTCACTGGTACTTACATCCGCAATAAAGTGACTACTTAGGTGGTCTCTTGCTTTTTCCACAATGCCTGTTTCAATATGACTGGGTTTGTTGACAGACATGAAGTGTCTTTTGCATGCAAAATACCTGTACCTCTTTTCTAAAATCTCTGTTTCTCCATAAGAGGTAGTAACATAAAGCAGACTTCACCATGTGCTTATGCAACCACCTACCTCAGTGAATGTTGCTCCAGACATCACAAAACTCTACAAATTTAGTACATTTCTTTTATTAATTCATTTATCAAAAAATATATTCAAGTGCAAGTAGGCAAGTCCTGTTAAAGCTTCACTCCTGCCTCAAGAAAAGTATTTTTTACAGAACAAATGAAATTTTCTCCATTCATGTTAGCTATCTCAGGCAGATTAGTCAAGGAGAAAGGAAGAAAGAGAATGGTGTTTTCAGTTCAAGGCAGAACAGAATAATGACATTCTCGTGAAAACATAATCTCTGAACTATTATTAATGATCTTTGAAACCTTGTGAGGGTGATTCCAATAACTATGGCAAGGGAAACATGTTGTTTATATATATAAATACACACACACAACCACACATACACATTTATGTGTGTATATATAACCAGAGATATAAAACAGCAAAATAGAGCTCAGAGAGTTAGAGAATTAGTTTTGATATCCACAAAGATATCAAACAAATTATTGAGCTATCCACTTCTAAGCACCTTGGAGATAATTAAAATGATAACAAACAGCTACTACAGATTTATCAAAACTAAATCATGTCAAACTAATGTAATTTTCTCCTTTTACAGGTTAACAGGTTTAGTGGATAAAGGAAAGGAAAAAAATCTAGCATATTTTGACCTTTGTTAAAACTGTTACACATTTCTAGCTGACATTGTTTCAATATAAAAAAGAAAATATCAGTGCAGATAAAATCACTGTGAAGAGGAATGGGAGTACATATTGAATTAGAAGAATCCATTTTCAAAAGGTAGTTATCAAGCAGAGAATATTTTGAGATATGTATCACAAAGATATGATGGGTCCATAGTCAATATTTTCATTAACACTCGTGGTCAAATAAGAAGGACAAAAAATTTTGCAGATAACACATAAGGAAGGGAGTGGACATTGACTGATGGAAGCAATGCCCAAAAATCAATATGATGAAATACTCCGAAACCAAGTGCAGTAAGTACTCCTTAGGGAAAAAAAAAAACCCAAACCCACAACAAAGGTGGAAAACCAAAATGGAAAATAACTTTCAAATATCAAATAAAAGACTTGGGGAAATCTGTGGAATTAAAACAAGCATTCAGTGTTGCTGCAAAATAGGAAAGACTAATTCTAGGTTGTATTCAGAACTGGAAAACAGAAGATATGGAGGTAATTATTTCGATAAACTTGGCACTGGTGAAGCCTCTGGAGGAATATTATGTCTAATTTTGGATGTTATATACATATTTACAAACCCACTAAAAATTAAATTGAAGAGGGGCAAAATGACTCATAACCTGCTTAGAAAACGTAACCAGTGAAGATTGAAAGAATTGAGTTTTTCACTGGAAAAGATAAAGCTGAGAAGTACAACAAAATGTTTTCAGAGTCTTGTTATAGAGTAAAGAGCTGTCTTCAAAGACACCTGGAGGAAGGGCAAGAAAGAGGAAGGACAAGGGTAAGTAAAAGATACAGCCACACTATTCTCTAATTTCTTCTCCTCAGTACTGGTGAAGCTACATGTGAAGCACTGGGTCCAGTTCTGGGGTCTCCAATACAAGAGAGGTGGAAAGACTAGAGGGAGTCCAAGAAAAGACTGTGAAGGTGATGAAGGGGCTCGAGCATCTCTCCTAAGAGGAGAGGTTGAGAGAAGTGGGACTGTTCAGCCCGAAGAAGAGAAAGCTCAGGGGAAATGTCAATGTCTGTAAATGCCTGAAGGGAAGGCACAGAGAAGATTCTTTGCTAGGATTGGAGCCAGGTCTTCAGTGGTGCCCAGTGACAGGACCAGAGGCAACAGACTAAAAATGAAGCACAGGAACATGAGGAATCAACATTTCTGCTGTGAAGGTGCACTCATACAGGTGTGCAGAGAGGCTGTGAGTCTCCACCCCTGGAGATATTCAAAAGCCATCTGGGAACAGCTCTGGGTGATTGGCTCTGGGTGGGTCTGCATGAGCAAAGGGGTTTGACCAGATCAGCTCCAGAGGCCACCTCTGACCTCAACAATTTTATGATTCTAGAATTCTATAAAAATAATGATAAAAGATACTGAAGTTGTTTATTCTCCCTTACTAGAGTGAGAAATTAGAAAATATCAGGATTATAGATAGAGATTAGATAAATATTGCCCAGTTCCATACAGTGATAAAAAAAGTGTAGAAATTACTCTAGAAATTATGCAGAATCTACTTAGGATAATATGGAAGAAGCTATGCACAAATCATACGTGCATACAGCAAAGTCACATCTTCAGGGGGTGAACTGTAACATTCTCTTATGTGGATTTTTAGCAGAAGACAGGAATAATTCTTCTGCATGTTGGTCCAACCTCTTGGAAAAAAAAAAAAAAAGAAACCAACAAAACCCCCAAAAAACTCATTTCCATTATGGCTGTTCCGATCCTACAGACTGAAGGCCATATTCTCATAGAGCACAGTAACAACACCAGTGATCCCAGCATTCTCTGGCTTAAATAAAATCCCAAAGATTCAAGAAAGTGTCCTAGTACAGTCACAAACTCCATTAAAAATGCAGCCATACAGCTTTGTAATTCCTAGGGCAAATTTCCCAAGGAATCCTGCGCTTTACATGCATCTACTTTAGCAAACTGTTTGAAAAAAAAGGCTTAATGATTATTAATACTGTTGCTGCAGTGGCACATGTTGCAGACACCTACGAGGAGCACATTTAAATGCACTGCTAAAGATCACTAGAATAAAAAAAGAAGTATTTTTTCAAAGTAACAAAGGCATGTATTAAGTAGGATTCAATAGATTAGACAAAAATATGAGCTACAATAAAGCAATACATAACAGCAATCACAATATAATTGCTCAGGTGCAAAATATATTATATATGATGAATAAAATCATATGAATGAAAAAAATGGAATGGTGCAGCAAGCGTAACTGATGACTAGAAGTTATATATCAAATGATAGCAATTCATAAGCTACTAAAACCTTCCTCTTGATTAACTATATTTCATTAGCCATCAAATCAATTCTGTTGAAACTATAAAAGATGATGCTGAGATAAATAATTTCTGGAAGAAATTCCAATTACCTTGGAAATTAATTTACTTTTATTTGCAAGAATTTAGGATCCATAATTTTAACTTCAGTGTTTCAGTTGCCATAACAACTTTGTACATTTGTTCCTAGTTCATTTATGAGCACATAATTTTTTAATTTGATTGCATCATTTGATAGATAAGACAGTTTAATGCAGTTTTTAAGCTAACTCATTTAAACTATTTGCTGGCGGATTGCTGGTTATTTCTGTTCCTGATAAAGCTCATAATCAGGCAGAGTTAAATTCAACAGAAATTGTATGCAATGATAATCTTTTCCAGTAAATTCTGTCCAACAGACAAGAGCACCTATTCAATGGATACTCCTTGTTCAGATGGGCAGCAGTGTCATCCTCTGTCTGTGTGTTTTGCTTTACTCATGGATACCTGAGAGCACTCAAAGACCTCAGAGTGGTGGGCGTGATCCTGCAGGACCTTCCCACCAAGATCACAAAGGTCACATGGGGAATTTATTCAGATGTTTAATGTAGCAACTAAAACTGTGCAAGTTTTGCCGTTGTAACTGAGGACTAGTGATGACCATTGTGTGATGCAGAGTTACTTTTGTCTGAAATCAGAAGCTTCTTTCATTCCAGACTCACTGTTTTAACCTTCCAAGTGCTGTGCTGGCTTTTGCTCTCCTCTACATGAGTTTGCCATCACCTGTGATGCTCAAGACAGGACACTGTAGCAGAGTGCCTGCACAGTGCTGTCCTGCCCTGCTGGCACACTCTGCTAACTTCACATGGCACTTAGGGGTACAGCAGAGCCTCTAGTTTTTGAAAGAGACTTCAAAAGTATGGAGCTACTGACAGGAAAACCTAGGATGTGAGTCAGGGTCAATTGAGGGCCCCACATACAGGTGATATGGGCAATCTCAAGGGCTCTCTCTTGGATAATATGTCTAAATTCCTCTGGAGAGCGCCTAAGCAAAGATGTCTAAGTATGTATCTGAATATGAAACCTCAATAACTAACAGTGAGTATATGACCAAGCTGGGAAAGGAAAACAGAGATGCTAGCTAATTATTTTAACAATTCTTTCTGTCTCCTATTCTTTTAAATGGAAGCAGTCACAGCACTTTGTCAGAAAATGATATGTATACCTTGTTCCACACATGCAGCTTCTTTTCCTGTAATAAATCATATTAGAAGGAAATACAGTGATCAGTGAAGTTAGTGTATTGTTAAAATATTTTTTAACTCTCAGATCTCCCTATAATTTTTATAACACAATTGCAATTTCAGATTAAATACTCAATCTACCTTACAGTTCACTAGGTATCAGAGGCCATTTACATTAAAAAAAGCTGCATCTTTCTCAGTTGCGTTCTACATAAAAGGATTAGTTAGAAGTCTCTTGTCAATTTATAGTGAGCTCAAAGAGGGGAGTACTTTCCTTCACGTAGATCTTTACTACAAATGATGACAATATCCCTGAGAAAGCAAACAAATGTGACACTCGTTTTCTGTTCTGCCTGTTGTAGTTCATATCATTACAGTGTCTTTGAACATACAGCAAGACACATGCCAAAATCTGTGCAGAAATTACATAACTGAGGAGAATAATAATGAGATCGTGGCATGGAAGGATGTACTTTAGCATATCCACTGCCAATAGGTGGTGCTCTCCTCAACTCACAGGAATAATGTTATTAATGAATGATTTTCCAGGGGGATATGAGTTGGCAGAGATAGTTAGCCATAACTGTGTACTACAGTGATATTTAAAGCCTACTATTTTCAAAAGAGAAAATGACAAGTGAATCTTTATTAGATGCACTTTCCTTGCAACAGTTGTCTTTGCTTCCTTTACACCACTGTAAAATTAACAAAAACCTAGATAAGTCAGAGGGTTCCTTCTGGTAAAATGGATGAAGGTAATGTGAGATTCAAGCTGCAGTCTGTTACACATCAAGATTATAATTCAGCATATTTTTCTAATTCTCTGAAAGAACATAACAGAGGTCACATTTCAGTGGCCTTCCTAAATTGCAACTACAGAAATGATGAATGCTTCCATGTGCAAAAGTAGACACCTGCCTACATAAAGCAACTGCACATAAAAAGTGCTTGGGTATACAGGAGATCATGTGCAAATACGCTGAGATATTTATGATTTAAATGCCTTAAACTACAAACACATGCATATACTTAGTGCACTAAAGAGAAGAGTAGGGTTTCTTGGTTGGGCTGGGTTTTTGGATTTTTTGTTGGGTTGTTGTTTTTGTGGGTTTTTGGTTTTTTGTTTTTTTTTTTTTTGGCTGCCAAAGTGAAAAATGAAGGGAAGAAACAATTTAGTCAAAATTGAACCAAAATATGTTTTTTCATTGTTTCCTGCTCCCATAAGCTAATAATTGCCATTCTTTAATGCCAAAACAGCTTGGTTTTAGCTCTTTTGGGGAAAAAGAACAGAAACGAATGCTTAGGTTCTGAGAAGTGCTAGGGAGGAGCAAAATGAGGGTGTTTCCACTTTATCCAGAAGTTCAGTGGCTCCGTGATATTTGTGAATTACATCCAACATTTTTTCTCATCTATTTGATAAATTCCTGTCCAAGAACAACCTTTTAACATGTATGCTGTTTGGAAAACATTGCGGATTTAGTGCCTAGCCTGATGTCTTATGCAGAAGTAAATACAAGGTGGACAGTGAACAAAATTGTTTAAAGAGAAACATATGACACTGTAGAGGACAGCTTTTACATCATTCAACTCTCTGTTCTCATCTTACTTAAAGACCAAATTAATCTGGGACACTTACAAAATGTTATAATTCTTTAGCTAATACTCTCCTACTAACATATTTAAAAAGCAGGTCTCTCTGGTCACAATTAGAGATTCTTCATTCAGACTTCACCTGGCAGAGCTCGAGTCAATAGCCTATAGTCACCTAAACTGTGGCTCCTTTATTTTGAGAGATTTATACAGCAAAATGGGCCCCAACCAAAAGTATATAAAGTGTTTAAAAATTTAGGTTTTGGGTAAGTTTTTAATGCTTATTTATTTGAAACAGAAACTAAAATGGAAGCACAGTTAGAGTGAGTAGCAAAGCTTCAGGCACTCACTCTGTGACGAGGGCTCAAAATGACACAAAGTCTATTCTGAATGAAAAAGTCACATCACCCTTTTTCCGTCCTCTCCTCCTGTAAATAGGGACAGGGTGATAACAGATTCTTACAGAACGTGGATTCCTAATCTTTCAGTTCCTGTTATCCAAATATATTAACAGATCTGTCCCAAAAATATATTAAATGTGGGCTTTAGAGCAACACTGAAAGCATCCTGTTCCCATGTTCTGGCTACAATATGAAACTAAGGAAAGAAAAGAAAAAACCAAGCTTCACCCACTAAACTTTTGAGCACAGGGAGGGACCGGGGCAGTCCCAGGTCTTGACCTCAAGGTCACAGGTTGGCAGTGACACTGCAGTGCATTGACATGCTCTGTTAACATCTGTCCACAGAGATGACAGCAAAAGCATTAGACTTTCTACTAAACAGACATCTGTACATCTGGATTAGCTGATCTCTAGACTAGATTGGAACAGAAGAAGCAGTTTGCTTTTTCAATGCTTTTTTCACCACATTTCGTCCATCTACTCTCAGACATGTTCCTTCTCATGAAGAGAGCAGAACAACCATTTCATAACTGAGCAATGATTCTCATAGAAACATTAACTAGCTGCAAAGAAAACCTAGAATTTGCCTTCAGAGATCCACTATTCTCTTACTAAACGAGGCTTTATCTACCATTTATCTATCTTTTTTAAGTGTTGCAGGATGAGAAAGTCAGTAGAGAAGAATTCACAACACAGAGAAATACCCCACCTAATAAGATACTCCAAGAGAACAGTAACAAGGCGTGTGCTGCTGTGTGTGACACAATAAGCTCCACAAAGTACATGTAATGTTGACTATTAGTGATGTTGTTAAAGGTGAGGTTGACATTCCTAGCAGAATCAACAGTTACGAAAATCCCGATGGCTCTATCCACTATTTAACACCTGATATTCACCTGGTTTTGAGTAAGTTTAAATTAGACTATCTTCCTGTTTCCATTATCACCCAGAAACCCAGGGGGAACACAACAAGGGGCATTCCAGATAGCAAAACATGTATGCAGGAGTTCTGCAGTTCGGAAATATCATGAAGTTCCCAGCAGCATCCAAACTTGTTATTCTACGAGACATTACAAAAAAATAACCCTCTGGAAAAACACAAGTACCCACAAGAAAGATTTTGATTCTACTTGACATAAAGAAAAGCAGTCGTTTTATGTAACCTCTCACTGGCCTTTTAAAAGGGGCTATGGTCTGTGGTACCATGGTTATTGTGCCTACTGGGTTTACATTGCAATCTAAATAACCTGGTTTGGGAAACACTCCCAGGAGCTGAAATGTGATTTAGAAGCAATTTTTACAGGCTTGAAACTTTCATTACATTAACTATTTCCTCTGAAGAGGAACACCAATATTTCCGACACACAAAAATTCTTCCTTCTGCACTGAGTTAGGCCATTACTCAATCCAGCATTAGCAAGTAATTTTTCCCAAATATAAAACATTGTTAAGTATAACACTGGGTTGCAGTAAACTTTCATTCTTACAGAATTAGAACAAAATAAAACCTACTAGTCTATGCACTATTTTGATGAAAATAAATTAGTTGAGAAAATTTCTTAGTAAACCTTACTTATTTGTTTATGAATAAATACTGGATTTGAGCTCCTCATTTAGCAGCTGATTTTTACACAGAACAAGTTTCCTAAAATTTATGAATACTTTATTGCTTATCTTTCCTAAACTTCTAACTAAGTCTCTTTAGAAACGGATTTTTACACAAAATGAGTTTCCTAAAGTTTTTGAATAGTTTATCACTTAAAGTCCTAAAAATCTTAACTAGGTCTTTTGTGGAGCACAATGGAATAAAATATACTTTCCTTGGCATTTGTGTGTACATATCTTGAATACTGCAGGGGATTTTGATGAATGATTTAGATTAATGTTGACTGACAGATGACAACTGAGTTTAATGAAAACTTTTGACAAGTAAACATTTAGTTTTCTTCTCTGTTTTGGAGAAAACACAAAACTTTCTGAAGACTTGAGGCAACCAGGTTCACATTTTCCTTCATTTTCAAATGGAAAATGGTCATGAGTGACATTCCTCTGGGGTCAGTACTGGGACTAGTGCTGGATAACACCTTTGCTGGCAACATGGACAGTGGGATCAAGAGTTCCCTCAGAAAATCTGCCAATGGCACTGATCTGTGTGGTGCAGTCAACACTCTGGAGGGAAGGGATGCCATCCAGAGGGACCTGGACAGCCTTGGGAGGTGAGCCTGTGTGAACCTCATGAAGTTCAACAAGGCCAAGTGTAAGGTCCTGCACCTGGTTCTGGTCAATCCCAAGCACAAATAGGCTGGGTGGAAGAATGACTTAAGAACAGCCCCGAGGAGAAGGACTGGGGAATTTTTGTTGACAAGAAGTTCAACATGAGCCAGCAGTCCATGCTTATAGCCCAGAAAGCCAAAGTGTCCTAGGCTGCATCCAAAGCACTGTGGGCACTTTGGGCAAGGGAGGGGATTCTGCCCCTCTGTCCCCTCTCATGAGACCCCACCCATAGTACTGCATCCAGCTCTGGGGCCCCCAGCATAAGAAGGATGTGGAGGTGTTGGAGCAAATCTAGAGGAGCCCAGTGAAGACAGTCAGAGGGCTGGAGCACCTCTGCTATGAAGACAGGCTCAGAGAGTTCAGGTTGTTCAGCCTGGAGAAGACTTCAGGGAGACCTTACACCACCTTCCAGTACCTGAAAGGGACCTACAAGAGAGCTGAGGAGAGACTTTTTACAAGGGTATGTAGTCATAGGACAAGGGAGAATGGCCTTAAGCTGAAGCAAGATAGGTTTAGATTAGATTTACAGAAATAAATTCTTTACTGTGAGGGTGGTGAGGTACAGGAACAGGTTGCCCAGAGAAGCTGTGGATACCCCATCCCTGGAAGTGTTGAAGGCCAGGTTGGATGGGGCTTTGAGCAACTTGGTCTAGTGGAAGGTGTCCCTGCCCATGACAGGGGCGTTGGATCTAGATGGTCTTTAAGGTCCTTTCCAACCCAATCCATTCTGTGATTTTAGGATTCTGTGATTTTGGATAAATTAGGACAGAACTGGAATTCAAATGCAAGTTACTTACAAGTCAGGTCAATATCCCAGACACCATGCTGGAGAATGAGAAGTCTCTTACAGACAGACTGACTTCTATGGAACCAGGGTTTTACCGTAACAGTCACTTTCAGTACACATAAAATATTCTTTGACTCTTTTGCGGGTTTATTCTAGAAGCATTATATGACTGTCTGTTCCTCAGTTTTGCTGCACACTTTTTCAGTTATCATGTTCCCTTCAGAATTATGCTCTCCTAATTTATGCAGATTTTGACATTGCACTCTTTATTCAAAGTCTTTATTCAAACACACTCCATACCAAAGGAAGAAAATCAAATTCCTGTACAAGTAAAAAATGTCAGAGTAGGTCCTTAGCAATGGATTTGGGGATTCCTCAAGGTGAAAGACACTACTATTTATTTTCATTGCCATACACAAGTTTATCTTATCATGTTCTACTTGGAAGAAAATTTTATCTAATAAAATGGAAAAAGATGGCATAGTTGATCTCTGTTTTTTTCTGGGGAATGCGTATTACAACAACTCACCATAGATTAACTCAAGCACAACAACTTAGCACAAGAATAAGCTTTCAGAGAAAATGAACTAAGCCAGACAGAATGACAAAAGGTCTTGACATAAAGTCAGACAGAGCACCACTGGGCTGACAACTTCACCCTGAAGGTAAAACACAGTCAAAAGCAGCTGGAGAGGCAAGGAAGTTGATACAACAGCAGCAACATATACTGCAGGTTTATTCTTCTCATTATCTTTAGAATCTGGTAGGAAATTTGCACGTGTCTTCAGGACCAGTCTGTGATATTAAGTGTTTGGTGCCCTCCATGCTCAGTAAGACAAGCGAAAAAATAAGATCCTACAAGCCTGGCACTACGTGCTGGAGTCAGACTCTTGCTGTGCCTTTAGAAATATGTAAGTCACATGATTTTTTTTTTGTCAATTTGGGCTCATTTACCAAATTTAGCTACAGTTCTATATATTTCAGATAGATGATTTTAGAAAGGCATCATGTTTTATGAGAGCTCTTTAGCCCATTCAGCCAGATATTTAAACACATCTTCACAGAATCACTGTTTTTAATGGTACGTAATAAGAAAAAAAACAAGCCCAGAGTTGTTGCGGTGTGCTGTTGGCCAGGTTTCAGTTTTTCTCATGACCAGGCACTGCTGTCTCCCCCCACCCCTCCCCCGGTATCTGGTTTCGCCCCCTGGAGGGCTCTGTATTTTGCAATCCTATACAAAGCTCACCAAATTCAAACCCCGCACCCCTTCCTCATAGGATGTTGTACCCTCCCCTGGCCCCTTGTGTCGGTATATATGTAACTGTAACACGCCAGGCCAGTGCTTCCCTGGTACAAGCCCGGTGCCAAATAAACCATCTGAGGAGCCCCTCCGCTTGTCTCCCCTTCCCTGGCACACCTGGTACCATCAGTGGGTTGGGTGAAACCTTGCCCCTCCCTCCAAAGGGAGGACCTTTGCCAGCCCTCCTGCGCCTTCGGAGCAGCCCAGCCAGCCTCTAGAACCGCGAGCAGACACCCGGTGCCCCCGCCGGCGGCATCATGGCTCAGAGCACACAGTCATCACATATAATTTTATCTGCCAGTAAGTACAGTTTGGGATAAGCTTTTGATCCATCAACTTTTACTGAAATCAATGGAAATCCCTCATTCAGAGGAATAAGTGTCTCCATGTGGCATATATTATATCACAAATAAAGCTGTATTTGAGAGAAGTGGCTGATGATGGGATAATACTGTTCTTCTCAGGTCATAGACATATAATGGAGGATAAATGGGGCAGTGGAGAAAGAGAAATAACCAACAGACCAAATCCACCTCTGCTCAGCACAGCACTATGAACTCGGCACAACACTTCAAGTACATTGGGTAGGATTTCTGTTTTGCTGAGGGTCCTTTATACTTTGGGCTATTAATTTATTTTTTCCCTGGGGAAAATGTTACTAGTACATGTCAAAGGCAGCTCTTTTTGTAACTCCTGAGAGAAAAAGCTTGTCACAAGCACACTGAGCTCCAGCATAAAGGATCACACAAACTGTTGCAATAGAAGCACACACAACAACCTGTATGCACTGCCTGAGTGCATTCCCCTTTCTGGCTGCAGCCAGCACATGTCTCTCTGACTGGACAGGTGTTTTTTACTCTCAGACACTTCTGAAATAATGGCATTTATCCTAGAGATGGAGAAGAATGTGCAGCTCAGATCCAGATGTCCCTGGCCCTTTGGAAAAAGACAAACAGGAGCCTGAGTTGCAGAATTTGGTTATTTTTAACTCTATTCACAGCATCTGCCTCTGCCACTGCACAGAATAAAAGCAAATATTTGTTAGCACAGTGCTTGGTCACATCAAGTACTGCAGTGCTATTTACTAGGACTACACTATAGTTATTTACACTGTTAAAACAATAGACGTTTAACATTTTTGATGTCTGACTAAAAATCTGTAGAAAACAAAAATCCCCAGGAGAAAATAGTTATTTTTTTCCCTACATCTTTCAAATTTGTATTGCAGTCCTATTGTTCCACTCTCCCCAGTGGTGACTTTGCAAGACTTCATATGAACGTAAGATGTCTTTACAATCTGAAATACTGCAGTCAGGTAATTTCAGACAGGTTACATACCGGGGAGGTTCAGACATCAGTGTAAGCGTCTGTGTGACTGCGAGAAGCAAAAGCCACTGACCCAAGGACTGTCTCAAACATGTGCAGCTGAAAAGCTGTGCAAGTGCAGAAACAGAGAGAGCCCTGAAAACAGAGGTGAAACCAAAACCTTACGTCATGACCAGTGTCTCATCTCCAGGTTCGCTAAGTAATCCATCTACAAAGACAGAAGTGCTGGTAAAATTATGTGTGCTCCAGGTCCGGCCTTCATCTATGCTGAACCTGTAAAGAAGCAGAAACGGCTTTCATTTACAACTATTGCTATACAAAGCGGAATGCACTTTGAAAAATCCCCTCACTACTAAAGCTTAGGATTTTGATCACAAAATACAGTATACCTAGACAGTGCATGATATTAATGTGATCTTCTTCTCAGCAACTTATCCAGGGATTCACATCTTTATAAGAAGGTGTAACAAATTCTCCACAACAATAAAATTTCTCAGGCAGATTAAAAACTGAGCTCTGCAAACAAACTATCTTGCTATCTTGTAGATTCATAAGCAAGTTAATTCACATTTCATTCTTTCTAGTAGTCCCTGAGCTATAAACCTGTTAAGCAGAGGCCAGTGAAACATGAGAGGAGGAATTGCTAAAATGTGGGAGTTGCAGTATCTCCAGGCACCAAGATGATGATGGCCCTTCCTGGCTGCTACCACCCACTTAAACATTTGCAAAAGACACTGATGAATCAGCAAAACGTATTTCAAAACATATTTCAAATGTGCATCCAAAATTTATAAGTCAAAGTCTCTTTTCCTCTGCACATTTCCTGAAGGTCTTCTGAGTAGTAGATTAATGATGGCTTTCACCCCAGATAACCAGGTACAGTGCCTAGTTCTTATCCGTGTATATAACACAGTTCTGCAAAAACAAACCAATTCACAAGTGATAAAGATGTCTTAGAGATTTTTATGCTGAAGATTATAGTTCTGTGTGCCATTACACAAGGTTACCATGTTTTGCTGTACTATCATGCAGTCTAAATCTTGATATTTTATAACAAAACACCTTGCAACAAAACCTTCCTGCCAAAAGAGCTGAGAAGGCCATTTGCTGCATTGTCACCATATGACAGGATCTATGCAGTTAATTTGTGCATGAGTATCTCAGGTGAGCTGTGATGCTGGCACACCAAATGACACGGCACACAAGCGCGTATAAGTCCTTTGCCTGTTGGCTCCCAAACTCTACATTACATTGCTCTTGCCAGGCAACTCAGGGCTAGTCTCCAATCTCCCTGTGGCCCTTGGAGAGGACAGAGACTTATCACAGTATCGATGAACTCTCCTGACTGCACACCTAAGCCACAATGCAGCACAGGCTGAGCATCATTGTCACGTACTGCTGGTGCCAGCCAGTAGCAGATAACCACACAGAACATGGCTTGTACTGTAGAGTTCCAGAATAGTCTTTTAAGCAAAAAACGCCTACACTGATGCAAGAAAATTTTATTATGATTAAGGTATTATGCCATGGTACCTTCAGCACCATGAAATAATCTTAAAGTAAAGATCCAACTGCATTTTGTTGACTTAATGAATGTTAAATTAAGCTGACTCTGCCTGCGTTTCATACATGATCACATTGAAATGCTTTTCTTAAACTCTGAACTTTGCCTGAGGTCTTGAATACATAACAGCTCTACTCTAATTGACTGTAGGATTACTTGAGTATTTTCAGAGGGATAGAAGTGTCTTTGATAGCCACAATAACTCCACCATGGTCCAAGTACAAGATGTGGTGCTCTTCTTCAAAGACCTACGAGTCAGACAAAGAAAGGCCAGCTAAGCAAATGTACAAAACAGCTGAAATAAAATGAACAAGCAAACAAGAATTAATAGACTTGTGTTTTACAATGTCCACACTTCAAGTGGTAAAGGACATAAAAGTCAGGTTAACTCTTATATTTTCTCCCAGCTGTAAAAGAAAAGAAAGTTAAGCAGGTGAATCAGAAAATGTTCAGGTTCAAATCACAGTCAGATTAAACTGCCTAAAGTGATTTTAGCCCAAGCTTATATTTCTCATAGCATGCATTCTGCATTCCTTCCTGTTATATATCACCAAGTGACCCATCACCTTACTTTGGTGTTTGTCATAATTCTGTGTATCCTGCAGAATAAAATGCTTTGTAGTTTAATTCTAAGAAAAACAGGAAAAGTACTGTTGTCTGTGACTTTCTCACATATTCCCCAGAACCCACAGAATGTGAAATAATTGGTAAAGGCAAGTTTTCTGCATTTTCAGTGTCAGTAAATTTAAGTTCAAATACTATGTAATGTCCCACGGAGGCCACTCTGAGTTTGGAACCAAAACACATGTAATATTGATTTAATGGTATAAAGGATTAAAAACTTCCTAAATTCTTTTGATTCCTTTTCTAGAGGTCATCAGCAGTATTAAAATAAAAGCATGGATAGACATCTTTCCTGTTTTACATCTAAAATCTCTTTGAAGACAGGATTTACTTATTTTATTAATCTGTAAAAGTTCATTTCACACAAAAGCAAGTGATATATGAGAATTATCATACACACTTAGCACTTATAGACGAACATGCAGTTTCCTACATATTTTGACAAAGCAAAGGTGAAAACCATAAAGGTTAGCTTTACTTTGTCTTATGAATGAAAAATTATTGACAATACTAAATTATTTTCTTTTTTTGGCAGAACTAAATGCTACATTTAAAGGATTTCTCAACAAGACTGAACCAGAGCTGGGGTAAAAGTACCTTACAGCATATTCAGAGTAATTTCAAAAATAGGAAGCATTTAATTTGGGTAGAGAACTCGGTCTTCCTCTCATCTAGAAAGAACATATTTTATAGGAATCCTAGGGCTTCAAGTGTCTGATCAGTTTTTAAATGTTGCCAATTTACAGGCAAAACCCTGACAAGAGGCATTTACAGTCCTGTCTACTTATTCACCCAGCTGCGTATTTTAGAAGAGAATTCAGTAAAGGACAGACATTAATTTTAGATGCACTTCAAAAGGATGAGATCAGTTGGAGTCAGATAAGCAAGCAGAGTCTTGATTCTCCTCTAAACTTTGTTTGAACTTTCGCTCAAACCAAAATGCAACAGTATGTGCTGGGACACCAAGTGTCCCAAAGCTTCACCACTGAAGATAAAGGAAGCTGATATCTGCACCACTTTGTGCAAATTTGGCTTTCCCAGAAAAGCACCATGGCAGTTCCTAACGTACCATTTTAATACCTGATTTAGCACACTATAAAGCACAGAGGACACATTACAGGCATATGAATGCTGTTGTTAAGTCATGCTCTTCTTGCACGCACTCCAAACTTCTTAAAGACAAAATGTATGAAAGCCTTATGAAAACAGTTCTTCATCTTCAAGACAATGAAAAGAATTAGCAGTTTCATGCCTGTTCATCACAAAAGTATTTATCTCTACATTCTGGAAACAAAACCAAGACAAACAGTTTGCAAAGGATCAAGGCAAAGGTGGTTCCAGCGTGAGAGATGAAGTTCAGACCCAGGAAGATATGAGTTCACAGTAGGCCATGAATTTTGATATACATCTCTCTGCTAAATAAAGCCAGGCAATAAATCTATTCTGATCCTTACTAGTAGCCAGCCGCTACAGAACAAGATTTTTATAACCTGTTTTTGCAATTTTTTGTGCATGTTTTGTGCTTTATAATCACAATATCAGCTTCCATTCTATCCTCTTCTTTCTGCTTGAAATGCTTTTTTTCCCTATGTCTGTCCCAACAACTTCGGCAGCTATTTCAGGTCAGAATATCGGTTGGAAGAAATTGGGACAGCTCCATGAAATCAGTGAGAGCATGTGTAAGTCATCCTAGGTATATGCCATACAATCTTACTCTGCAATACAGAAGTTCCAAAAATAAAAATTCCTGAGGTTACTTTTTGCTTTCATCAAGTGAGTTACTAAATTCAAATCTGGAAACAGAAGCTTTTCTATACAGAATGAGCCAGTTGGACCTTCTCAGGGTTGAAAGGCTAGAATTACATCCTTTTTTGTTGTGCTTAAAAGTGTTACCATCT
Organism: Pomatostomus ruficeps; assembly: GCA_013400735.1. Classification (NCBI taxonomy): domain Eukaryota; kingdom Metazoa; phylum Chordata; class Aves; order Passeriformes; family Timaliidae; genus Pomatostomus; species Pomatostomus ruficeps. The sequence continues at coordinate 19,004 of VYZT01040104.1, forward strand.
ATCTCCTAGGATGCCTGCAGGAAAACATGTATTTTCACTTAACCGAAGGTTTTCCAAGTTGCTTTGATACACAAGGATTTGACACAAATAAATAATATTCCAACAAAAAAAAGCACCAGACTAAAGCTCCAGGCATCTAGATTTAGTTCCTAGACATCCAAAACGCTTTCTGTGTAACCTCATTAGCTTAACTGAGCATTTTGTTGTTGCAAGAGCTACTTTGGTAGCAGATCAAATGTGAAAGGTTTATTGTTGCTGACTTTTTCTTTCTATTTATGCCATTTTTTTTTTTGAAAGCCAGATCTTTCCCTTCCTCTTTGGTGTATAAATACTTCGCTGTATTTCAAGTACAGTGTTGTAACAGATGCTGTTGAAATAACAATGGCAACCAGAATTGTGAACAGAAATCAGTATTAAAAAAAAAAAATAAAAACACTCATATGTATACATAAGGTAATCTTTAGCACTTAACAGAGTATCCTTATAGTTCATGTTCATTAACACATTTTATTATATTGTTTTCCTGGTATAATAGACAGAGAAATCTTTCAAATAAACATGAGTTCACCTTAGGTTACATCTTCATGGTCCACTGGTCATTTAAGTCAACGGTTGGACTTAATGATCTTAAGCGTCTTTTCCAACTTTAATGATTCTATGATTCTAAGCCCACATAGTTCATGATAATGCCAAGGTGAGGTTCCCTTCTTCTACAGTCCAGTTCATGGCATGGATGTTTAAGCTACTTGCCAATCAGCTCCTAAACTAACGTTATTTACAGTGCAATGTTGTACAGTACATAGCCACAATTTTCAGTTTTCCTTAAAAAAAAGAGTGATGGCTTCAAGATATACCAACAAGTAGCTTAGGCATGCAACAGAAAGGCAGAACAACTGGAACCAGCCCAAGCAGTATTATGGTTAGTTATAATAACAATTCTTGGGTTTGCTTTTTGTGTGAGCTGGCACGGGCAGGAACAACCACAAAACCGTAGATGAAATGCAATAATAAATTTATTCTCACTACCTGGCCAACCAGGGGAGCCCTGAAGCAGCAGCTGGGTAGAGACACACAAGGGGGGGATGCAAAGACACAAGTGGGGATGCAGACACTTCAGGGCTCAGTCCATGCTGGAGGATCACCCAGCCTGCTGTTTTCAGCTGTATTTCAGGGATTTGGACACACATAATTTACCACGCTGCTTTGGCCTATGCTGCAGCAGGGCAGGGATCTCAAGCATGTTTGATACTGTGTCTCTGTCACAGGCCTATGTTATCTAAACACAGATGTTCGACTCATCCAACACAGGAGGCCAAAAAATTACTGATATTATATATGTGGGGTTTGACGCCTGAGCTGCACATCACTTGATTGTGTTTACAGTCTTCCTAATCAACCTTATTTTCCCAAACATTTCCATCTATCACCAGAATTTACTTAATTTCACAAAACTTTCATTTAGGCATTCATTTCTACCTATGAACACTGGCTGTGTTTATAGGGAAGTCTTCCTGAACCTTTATATGACCACATCAAATGCAGGCAATGGAAATAGGGATTCAGTTGAAATCAATCATAGAATGACTCAGGTTGGAAAAGACCTCTAGGACCATTGGGTCCAGCCATGAACCCTGAACACTGCCAAGTCTGTCACTTAACCGTGTTCCCAAGTGCCAGATCCACACATTATCTGAACACTTCTGGGGGTGGCAACTCAACCACTTCCCTGGGCAGCCTGTTCCAATGCCCGACCATCCTTTAAGTGTTTTTCCTAATATCCAATCTAAACCTTCCCTTTTGTAGCTTGAGTCTGTTTCCTCTTGGCCTGTCACTTGTAACCTGGGAGATGAGACCAACTCCAATCTGTCTACGACCTCTTTTCAGGTAGTTGTAAAGAGCAATAGGGACCTCCACAAGCCTTAAAATCATTTAAGAATATGCAGCTGGTTAAGAAATTAGGGAAAGAAAATGATTGGCAGATTGCTGCTAAAGCAAGAATGTATTGCAGACTCAGGTCCCAGTTAAGAATCAGAAACTGAATCTGTGTCAACCATGTCATGCCAGTGTAAAGAAGAGAAACCTTTCAAAATGGGGTGCCAATAATGTCAAGTCATCAAGGGCGGTCATTTCATTCTGTTAAGTACTGATAAAATTTGTAATTTTGCATTCAGTCTTATCATGCTTCAGGAGAGGAATGCCATATTAGACAGTCCAATCAATGAGCAAAATAAAAGAAAAAAAAAATCACTTTAGAAATTTGATTCATTAGGAAAATCAGTGGATGTGAGCTTGCTGTTTCCAAGGGGAAAATCCTTATAGTCTGGGTAGATCTGATAATCACCTTTCATCATCTAAAACGTTATGCAAAGGTGACAGGAAACCACTCCTCTCAAAAGATAAGAAGAAAACCTGTAGAATTTGTGAAACTGCAAGAACAGGAGCAAAAGGAACAGTCAGCTTATGTCAGATACAAAAATGTCTGAAGAATGGTGAAGCACCATGAAGCCAGAATATCCTACAGGGAAGGATTAACAAATAGTTCTGGCAAACCTCCTGGAGAGATGTTCCTTGTGCATTTGATGCTGTCTCAGAGCATATCATTGAACTACATGATCTCTGACCTTCCCCACAGTCCTATTCCCTATGAACCAATACTGCTATTATTTCAAGAAAGGTTTTATTAATTCCTTGCACTACATTTTCTCCTAAGACTCTTATGTTTACTTTTCTGCATTCTTTGTCTCTATAGACAAGCAGAGACTGCTCCTCTTAAGCAGTTCTGTAACATCATGTGAGCGTGTGAGAAAGGTGCCAGCCCCTCATTAAAGACAACCACAAGGTCTCCAAGGCAGAGACTTAAACTCAGACAAAGAGTTGTGCCAAAGCATGGGATTTCACCAGCTCACAAGACCTGCAATTTACTGAATTATCTAAATTCCTATATCACTGGACTGAAGCCTTCTCTTTTGTTACATAAACTCCAGCAGAGAAAGGAAATGTGCTGCTGTCCCCTGAAAGAATTGTTTGATCGTCAACAGTAAGGCCATAAAATACATAAAATAATCTACAGTTTCATTCTGCTCACAAATATTGGAATTGAGTAAGTTCTTTCAAAGGCTTCATAGCAGTTTTAATTAAAATAAAGCTAGCAATGTTGTTTGCCATTTTGACTGTCACAATGAGGAATCGGTTTGTAGTTGATTTTACAGCATAATTAGGCACCTTAGGGTCAAGTTCCAGTACATATCATTTACATGAGTGTCTCTACAAATAAAAAGCAGTGCAAATATGAATTTTATCTCATTAACTCTTTTTTTCTTATTTTTCACCCCAGAAAAACTATAAAACTTTGGCAAATGCTGACAAGAAATTATGAGAGACCTCTAAGAAGTATTAAAAAACAGAGTACCCATTACAAATCCTGGAAGGCTTTTGCATTTAAACACCTATTTATCATATGCTAGATTTCAAGAAGGAATTCGGTATAAAATTTTATCTTATAAACATCAAAGGATATTATCCTTACAAAAATAACCCATTTCTTTTTAAAGTACTCTGTGAAGTACTAATGGAACCCTACCATAGCAATATAAGAAACTGTCTGTATTTTTCTCTTTTAACCTCAAATTCCCCAAGCTCAGTAACACTAGTGAGAACATGTTCACACTTAATGGTCCTCAGAAAATAACAAAATTTGATTTCAGCTGAACACTACAATACTATTTTAACTGAAATGAAATTATTTTTTGAAAACACTTTGGTCCTTTGAGGGTCTTTTTTTAAATCCTGGATATATATTATAAGTAGAATCTAAATGATACTGTGTATTGTTGCTATATACATATATAGAGAAAGACAAGATCCCTGTGCTGAGTGTATTGGGTTTGCACAGCAAGGCTTTGGTAGCAGGTTAGTCTACAGGGGTGGCTTCTTTGAGACACTTCCAGAGAAGCTTCCCCACATCAGAAACCAACACCAGGCAGCTTCAAGATGGACAAGCCACTGGTCAGGGTCAAGTCAATCAGCGACAGCAGTAGCACCTTTGGGATGATGTATTTGAGAAGCGCACAACAGCAACGGCAGCAGGAGTGAAGAGCTGAGAATACGAGAGAGGAGCAGCCCTGCAGACACCGAGGTCAGTGCAGAAGAAGGGATAGGAGGTGCTCCAGGTGCCAGAGCAGAAATTCCCCTGCAGCCCCTGGCGTGTGAGGCAGCTGTGTCCCTGCAGCCCATGGAGGTCTATCCTGAAGCAGAGATCCACCTGCAGCCCATGGAGGACCCCACACTGGAGCAGGTGGATACCTGAAGGAGGCTGATGCTGGAGCAGGTTTGCCGGTAGGATTTGTGACCCCACAGGGAACCTGTGCTGGAGCAGCCTGTTCCTGATGGGCTGCAGCCCATGGGAAGCACCCACTCTGGAGAGCTATGGAGAACTACAGCCCACTGGAAGGACTCAGGTTGGAGAAGTTNCTGTAGCCCCCATTCCAGATCCCTGTGTGGCTCAGGGGGAGGAGGTAGAGAATTAGTGAGTGAAGTTGAGCCCAGGATGAAGGGAGGGGTAGGGAGAAGGTGTTCTAAGATTTGGGTTTATTTCTCACTGTCCTACTCAGTTATGAATTGGCAATCAAATTAATCTCCCCCAAGAAGGGTCTGTTTTGCCCATGATGGTAATTGGTGATCAATTTCTTCCTGTTCTTATCTCGACCCACAAGCTTTTTGTTATATTCTCTCTCCCTTGTCCAGCTGAGGAGAGCAGTGACAGAGTGAGTTTGGTGGGCACCTGGTGTCAAGCCAGGGCAAACTCATCCCACTGAGACAGAGAAGTTCAGGAAACAGTATATGATAAAGGTGAAATGCTTTAAGTGACACTAGTCAATGGAAGAAAACGCCATCCAGAATTCAAATAGAGTTACTACATCACTGTTCTCTTTTTAATACTTTGGTTCCTGAATTTACTAAATCATGCAAACCAGACACTATAAAGTTTATTATTTTTTAAAAATCCCTTTTCACTGTCTCAGTTTCAATAAATAAAAAAGTTTATGCTTAAGTAACAGCTTTCAGACTATGAAGCAGAAGAATTTTTGCCTTTGTACCTAAGCCGTGTCTTTTAGCTTGGAATGTTTGTACTGCAAGATCTAGCCCAAGTCCACTTCATCATTACCATAGGAAGATTACTTAAATTATTAAAAACCTAAACAGACACGGTGTTTTTTGCATAAGATACTTATAAGTTCTTTAAAGAGACCAAAATATTTGAACTTCAGCAGAACCTGACAGCCCGATCAATTTGAGTCTTTGCAAATCACCTTCTTAATCTCTTAGTTTCCAAGCAAACTTGAGATAATAATAGCACCTCCTTCAAAAGAGTGAGTATCTCAAGATTAGTTAATCATTATATAATTCATCACATTTGGTACATTAAAATTATTTCCAGGTTCCTTTGATGATTTCTGCTTCCTACCTGACGCCACGTTTTCCCACAGTCAGATGTTATGTACATCTCTTCTTTGTACTCAACCAGCTGGGACCCCAGGTTACCTGTCACAAGGGAGGAGAAAACAAGGGTTGAATCCACATCAGCAAGAGAGATTGAATCTATTCCTGATGCCAGTCTGAGTAAGAAGCTTCCAGGTCACAGCAAGAACTAAATGCAGAAGAACAGGTTTACTCCATTTCTGGTAGAACCAGCACAAACCTTTAAAAACATTCCTGTACAACTCAAAGTCTTACTTTCCATTGCTAGGCTGTCCATAAGTGGAAACAATGAGGCTTGATTCTAATACTGAAACACAGAAGTCAGATGAACATTTTAGTTTTGTTGTTGCATGCTGAAAACTATAAAACAACATGTATTTAAGATATAAGTATGAAACATCCATAAACTCAGAAGCTTTAACCTTAACCTTCAGTACTCATATTGAACTCAAACTGTTAAAATGTAATATTTTATCTTTAAGACTTGATGAAGTGGTAGCTAGATCCAGAACCTGGTGAAATATGCAACACGAAAAGAGGGGGTAGGGCTTTTGAAAAAGAGAGTAAATACAAAAAAATAGAAAGCAGAATGACTTGATTTACCTAAATATTGACCAGAAAAGCTACTGAATATTTTGACAAAAAGCACCGAGGAGAATTCAGATTCCTGCAAAGCTGACAGAAGTGTTAAGCTTGGGGAAGTTGATAGCAGATACAGTCCCAGATACGGAGACCTCCACCTTTTCATATGCTGCATTTCAAATAGCAAACTACTAAACCACCACGCAGTTTACAGTGTTCTAGGGGAGAATCAATCATGGCACAATATTCTTCTAAATTATATCCTCCAGGGGATTTTGACTTAAATATATGGTTTGCATGTTTTTACAGTAGAAATAAGATAAAAATTATCAGATCCTCTTAAGCAGAAGAGACAATGAAAGAAAACACTTGAGATTAGGATAGCACTATGAAATTTTGCTTGAGTGTTATATAAATAGCTGGTTTTTAACCACTAAATCAGATCTGTTTATGCAAAGTGTGCTTACTACTGGTGAAAGGTTCCCAAGAGCAATGACAGCAACCACTGCCCAAAATACTCTGTTTAGACCATCAAGATTGCATGTGCTCCACTCTTTAATAGGGTAACTCTACATCATTTTACCTTAAATACATCCTGGACAGGATTGGGATATTTATATTGAATCAGGGAATTTATAGGAGTCAGTTAATTCCTTTCAATTGCATCTAAAATTTCAAAAGACACCACTTTCCATTTTTGGGCTTTTCTTGGGTTTTCCTCTTTCCAACACACTGCACACTCTCTCATTTATCAGATAATTCAGCACAGATTTAGTTGGCCATGTCATTTTGAAAAAAAAAAAGGACTCTATTCCTGTAGATAATGAGATTTGACAAGGTATGGGTGAAGGTGATATGGACTGACCACCTAGTTAAGAATCAAACTCAAGTGGATGAAGCAGATGCAAAATGTGCCAAAACCAGCTCAGACTCCTGGTGAAGGGATGACCCATATGAGTGCTGTTGGATGTGAGGGCAGATAGGCCAGGTGGGAAGGAAAGAGGAAAGGAGAGAGCAAGCCCTGTTCTCTCCCTGCAAACATCTTCATTCTCAGAAACTAGCCCAGCCCAAATTCAGCACTGAGGCTGGGGAGCTGGCCTGGCAGCCATATGGGCTCACCTTCCCAACGCTCTGCCAGCTTGATCCAAGCAGCTGGGATGGCAAGGGCCATCACATAGATTCACACATGGGTTATCATTCTTACGTAAGGCTGTCTAGCTTTAAGGCTCTAGTGATACCAGCAGTCAAAATGAAACCTCCATGACAGAAATGACAGAAAGCCAAAACTACACCACCAGTGCTAAGAAAAAAATACCATAGGTATTACTAAAGGCTAATTTTTTTTTCAAGAATAGATTCAAGCTTTGGTTTTGTTCTGTCCAGTAATCCTTGCAATATTACATTTCTTGTTTACAGTCACGTTGCATTCATTTAGGCAGATCTTCCAGTATAAGAGAAGAAAATCCAACAATTAAAGTCATAAAATCATGGAATGTATTGAGTTGAAAGGGACCCATCAAGACTATTGAGTCTAACTCCCAGCCCTGCACAGGACACCCCAAGAGAGTCACACCCTGTGCCTGAGAGCATTGTCCCAATGCTTCTTAACTCAGACAGGCTTGGTGCTGTGACCCCTTTCCTTGAGAGCCTGTTCCATTGCCCAACCACCCTCTGGGTGAAGAACCTTTCCCTGATTTCTAACCTACACCTCCCATGAATATTACTCAAAGAAATAGTTCCAAAAGGAAAGCTTCACACATTAATTCAGTTATATTTTCTCCCCGAATACAGCTTTAAGATTAATCTGATCACTAGAAGGAGATATGAATGAGAAATCAGCTTCTCAGGGCTGAAGGAAGGGAAGGAAGATTTGATTAATTGCTTATGCAAAATACATTTCTTTTGCCATTCCTACTTTGCTATAGTTTTCACTGGTGTATCATCTGCAAATGGGCATATTCTTGTGCTTCTGCAGTTAATCACAGAATGTTTTCTATGGGACAGCTTGTTATTTATTTGCTTTCTGGAATCTAACGTATTGTTGTCAGTCTACACCCTTCTTTACACAGATAAATTTAATGAATGCAGTTACTTTTGCTCCTAGATAAATGCTGTTTATTCTACCTCTTTTCACCACTTACTGAAATCTACTTGCATGAGTAGGTCTTTATTTTGAGCACTGCTAGGGATCTGCACGTTAAAGAATTCAGTGGCAAATTGCTTTGCTAATGGAAAATTTGTCTGTAAACTAAACAGCATCTACTTGTGCTTCATTAAAAAGCCTTTTCTATCCAGCTGATATAGTAATGATATTAGCATCAGTGTTGTAATTGCAGATCTGTTAAATACAGACATGACTTCTCCTAGATCTGATTTTACCTTTACTGTCTTTTCTTGGCAAAAGAGCAAAAGCAGTTGGTGGGCTCAGTTATAATTTCAGAGACTTGTCATTCTGTCTAAACCACAACTGATGCCAACAGGAACAGAATCTGGGACACTGCTTTGGGAAAAAGGACTTCAGTGATGTCTGACCTTTGAAAACAGTCCATCCATGGGCCAAGGGTGGAAGCCCAGAAGTGGTGCATGCAGGACCTGCTGATTACTGACACAATGGTTAATTGTGTCATTAATGAAGGCTGTAATTTTCATTACTCACAGATTTTTTGAAACACATAATTATATGACATAATTTCGTAAACCTTGTAAAATGAAATCTTCAAGCAGACAAAAAAATAAACACATTTCTCTAAGGAAGGATAAAACTTTTCAGTGCAGTGGGAGTTTGCTCTGTGGGTACCGCAGACCATGGCTTGCTGAAAATGAGCATCGGTGGATTCAGAAAGAAAAGGCAGGAGAGGCCAAAGGAAGGAAGGCTGCAGCACCAGAGGAGACAGGCAGGCTCCTGCAAAGTGCGGTGGGAAGCACCCATGCAGCCAAATCTGAGAGGTGACAGACAGAAGGAAATTTTCACAGGAGTACACAGGGATGCATGATGAGTTTCATAAGCCACAGATAAGCCACTCTGAAAGCTCTTAGCCTGAAAAAGTAGAACTGGAATAAAACCAAGCCTTTCAAAGATTTAAGTGAACTCCCCACACTTTTATTAGCACACCTTTCTATTTAACATTTGTCATACAAGAGTTATGAATTTTCTCTAGTTCGAAAGTTACATTGTCTTAACTTCTAAGGTTTGGAGCATTTTGTTCCTTTTGAGATTTAAAATGAAGTGCATAATTTTAGTCTCTAGCTGCCTTGCAGTGTGTTGTGTTACTGGATAAGCCAGCTAATGAAACACAGTGCATGTAATGGCACCCCATAAACCCCTTTAAAACAGCTCCAATTCGCATCAAATGAAATGCAAAAAGTCTTGACATTAATAACACTGCAAACAAATAACTGCAAAGCCACAGCAGCACTCAAAGTAGAACTGAGACATTCTGAACCTTTCCACAACATATCTGAGGAGAATTATAAAAGATACTTGTGGTAAGTGTGGCGGCCAATAACATGTGAGCACGACTGACACCGTGATCAAGTGACACAAGAAGGAGAGAAAGAAACAATTATGCTCAGCCCAAGATTGGAAGCCAACAATATTTAAGTACCATTCCCACCACATCCTGAAGTGTTTGGACTGTACCACACCCCCCACATATCAGTGTGTTGTTTGCCTGGTGAGCCACATCAAAACCTGTGCTTCTTATTTCAGCTGTAAATATCTATAGTAACTTCTCAGGTGTGCCACTACAACACAGAAACTTTTCCATCATTTTAGTGGGTCTGTGTTAGATCTCAAAATCCACCTGGGGGAACAAGTAAACGTAATCTAATACACTGAAGGCAACGCAGGTTCATTCTGAAAAAGTTACTGCAACTGAAATGGGTAATCAGCTGCAGGCATGGGCTGGTTTGGACTGTGGCAGAGTTAATTTTCTTCACAGCAGCCGGTGCAGGGATTGTACTGAAAAGGGTGTTGATGATAATACAAAGGTGTTTTCATTACTGCTGGGCAGTGCTTACACAGAGTCAAGGCCTTTTCTGCTCCTCACCCACTCCCCCAGGAGGAGGCTGGGGGTGCACAAGGAATTGGAAATGGGCTGACCTGGGGATATTCCAGGCCATATGTCATCATGCTCAGCAACAAACTGAGGGAGAGGTTCGTGCAGGGGCACTGCTCAGGGACAGGCTGGGCATTAGGTGGTTGGGTTCTTCTCTTTCTTGGGTTTCATTTCTCTCTGCCTTTTCCTTTACATTACAGTTTATTATTATTATTTTATTTCAATTATTAGGCTGCTTTTATCTGAATCCATGAGTTTCCTCACTTTTACTCTCCCAATTCTCTTCCCCTCATCCTCCTGGAGGAGAAGTGAGCAAGCAGCTGTGTAGTGCTTAGTTGTTGGCTGGACTTAAACCATGCCAAGGCTATACTAGCCAGAGCTATAAATGGTACCATTCTAACATGATTTTTGATCTAAGTGCCCTGAAAACTCCTCTGACACATGACACAGTGCTTGCCACCCAGCTTCATGAAGTTTTGTTTGTAATACAGAAGTTTCTCAAGTTTATCTTACAATATTTTATATTCTTTTTGTAACTAAATGACTCTTATGTGTGTGTCTTCTCCAAACCAATGCCTGGGGGACCATATACACCTGAATTGTCCTTAAGCCCCCAAAGGTTTTTGACACCAATACAGCCAGGATATTGTGCTAGATGGAGTCAGCCCGAGTCGGTATGGCTCTGCTGTTATGTTCTGACACTGCTTCTATTCAGGAAGCAAAAGGAAATATTTTGGCCTGCATTTTTCAGTTTTTGATTAAGGACAGTCATTTTCCACTTCCGTTACTTGCATCCTTGGAAACCTTTTCAAACAGTATTTTGGGATACAGGAAATCCTCTTTTGCTTTTTCACTGGTCCTGAGTAAAGGCTGATTTTAAGTAACAGGGTAAAATCATGCATTTCATCCTTGCAGGTGTGACAGTACCAAAAACTGGAATACAGGCACTAAACCACTGTTCCTCATAGTTCTCCAAGCTTTCTGTAACTTTGCATGTGACAGTTGAGTAGCTGGTACCACAGAGGATGTGAAAGAAAGCAATGTATTTCAGTGATATCTGGTGGCCAGCCAAGTTCTCTGGAAAGATGGTAAAGTTGTGAGAAACACATAGAGATCTCAAGAGAATCAGGTATTTTGGTGGGTTCCTACTGGCTCACAACAAATATGGCAGATTACTTCATCTAAAATTTACTATCAATTTACATGTTTTGAGTGCTACTTACTTCTGTGTTTAGCCATATTTTTGTATGTGGCTTTAGACATGTTTACAGTAAGAAGAAATAATCCCCATGTGCAACGCTTAGATAATCCTTCTAATATGGAAAATCTTTTCCAGTCACTTAAATTTAGCATGGAGGCAGGCACCTACTCCAAAAAGGGAGATGTGCCTTGCCTGGATTACTGGTAATTAATACATTCATAACACCCCTTCAGGCCATGCACAATAAGTTAAAATTTCATGGTTTGTAAGCTTGTAGTCAGAGTGTAGAATAAACATACAACCACTCTGTATTTAAATCTCCCAGACACACAGTTGTTGCCTGACAAGCTGAGGATGTGTTCAGATGAGGGAGTGGGGAATCAGAATTGAGGAACATAACAAAAATTTAAAGGAATTTCAGGATGTTCACCACAAAATGTACTGGGAACTGCTCAATCATTTCCATGTTCCCTTATCCTTTTTTATAGAGACATCCCAGTATCCCAGTATGCTACTTCTGTGTAAAATGATAGAAATTCATCACAATGTATGCAATTATATTTGGGCCTGATATGACAAAAAGTAAACAGAACTTTTCCAGCACTTCCTCAATTTGTGTGAATGTGAAGAATTTACTGCTTGCTTGATTTGCCATCCGGATTGGAAGCTAAGCAGGCAATTATTGTAAACCAGCACCTGAAAAATCTACACTTCTCTAAACATTTTTCATAGAAAAGTCCTTAGCAAGTTTATAGTAAAAATTTACACATCAATTGACAGACATTTCATAGCTGATGCTGTGAGAAATAGAAGTTGTTGCCAAGATTAAAATGTACAAAAATCAAATGTAAATGCAAAATCCTATTGCATTTCTTAAAGAGAGCAAAGCAATTATTTAAAATACCACTTTCGTATGCAGCTATAAAATTTAATATTCTGCCTGCACAATTTATTTATAGACATAAGCAAAAAATATGCATTCCTGAGAACTATTTATGCAGCTTTAATAGAGTGGAATTTTTATTTGTAAATATGATCTTAAAAGGATGCATTTTTAACATCCTATTGCTGTATTTTCCCAATTTTCTAGGTGTTAATGCTGTTCACCATTTAATCATTCCTTTTTTTAAAATTAAGATGATATTCAGTAGTCTCTGATCTCTGATTTTTCCAGCATTTTCCGTATCAAAACTGTACTTAAGTCACCAAATAGCTTTCCCATTACCACAAGCAGCTGTGTTGTATAAGCTTCCTAGAAAGAAGCCAAAATCCACATTAAAGTGATTTTTTTTGCTTTTTGATTGATAGGGTTCTTGCGCTTAGAAATCATATTTCCAGTTCTTATCCACTTGTTTGAATCACTTGTTTCTACCCTATGGTTACACTTTCAGGGAAAAAAAACCCCATATTCTTTATTGTCCTTTATTTTTTCAGCTAATGGGGGTTTTCTTGTAAATATTCTCTGTTTCCATCAAATGCCAAGGAGGCCTTCTTAGCACCTGTTCACTGGTGCTGAAAATTGATTATCAGAATTGTACATAGTCTTATTAGTAATGTCACTGTACAGTATTTTGCCAGAGTATTAATATTTCCGCCTCTCTGTTGGCAATTATTTACCTATTTCACCCTCAGAATAATTTTGGTTTTTACAGCACAAGGCACTGATGGTTCCTAGACATGCTGTGATCCACTGATATTCACGGATCTTTATCATCTTCAGTCATTTCCAGAAGATGTGCTCTCCCTAAATCTAACAGTAGAATTCCAATAGTGTGTGATGTGGTCCAAATAATCTGATTCCTGTATGTACTAAGAACCTAATACTTACGTTGATTCATATAGTATTATCAGTTTCAAGGATCAGGCCAAAGGAAATTCAAGCTCACTCTATGTAAAGTATTTCTGATAAGAAGTGTAAGTTTACAAGGGTATCGGGTTTGCCAGATAAGGCTGAACATATGCACTGAATCCAGATGACTTGGGCATCCAAATAATGTAAATGCAGGTCAAAATCAGAGCCGATTCAGGTCATCTGTTGGCAAGGGGATGCAGTTGCTCTATAAGATTTTTAAGGCTCAAAAATAGATCCCTTTGCTCTGTTTTCAGCTACATGACCTTCTACCAGAAAAAGGACACACTGCAATTTTTTTGCACTTTCACACCATCCTTCCCAGCTTTTTAGGTAGCTAAAATCAAGGCGGCTTGCAACTGAGCAAGGGTGCCTTCTACCATTCCTGTTACATTACTGGTTGCTCCACAAGCAAGTCAAATTCAACATATTAGTTCAGTTCTTCACAGTATCTGGATGTTATCAAAACCTCTCCCTGCTGATCACGTTGAGGAAAGCTGTTGAAAAGTTCTCTACCTGGCACAGCAAGACAATGCCACAGTGATAAAACCTCACCCCATTCTAGAGAGGAATTAAGGGCAAAATACTCTTCTACAACCTGCCCTCCCTAATGTTCTCTCAGGGAACAGTGCACTTAAAAAATATTTGTAAATCTCAAACAAAAGAAAACAACCCAACATCTCAACAAATATCTGTTCAACACATCAGATTATAGTGCAAAAAGAAAGAAAAATGAAACAGGAAGAATGGACTAATTAAATCTCACTGCTTAATTTGCAACTGGAAGGCATTTAGGCATGATACTATGAGGCTAAAATTAAGAACCTACATTTGGAGTGTCCTTACATAAAAAGAAGAGACCTGAAATGGAAGATGTTTTTTGAAAGATTTGAATTCATAAAGTTTGACCTGAACACGTATTAGGAATCTATCTACAAGGGCACTGCATAAATTCTTATTCTCATTTGTATCAAGAAAAACATAGCAGCATTTCACCATGTAGGTCTGTCTCCAGTAAAATTCTTTAAACTCCCTTTACGCTGCAGAGAAACTCAAAGTCTTCAGTTATATTGAAGATTGCCAGTACTGGCAGCTGTCATTCTTTTTAAACACCAAATATTTTTACCTTGACATTCTCAGGAAACATTCAACTTAGTAAGCTGTTTATAAGAGACTAGTGTAAGATAAAGTAGAAGCCATTAGTCATTGAAAACAGATACACTTTTATGAAAAAAGAAGCATATGTGTGCATTTCACCTAAACATTATCCTGAACGTAAGAATAAAAGAACATATTTTAAAAAAGCACTTAGAATAGCTAACATTTAGACAATTTTGAAACAAAGAAACAGAAGATTAAATAAAATTAACAAAGATACAAAGCGAAACTGAGTTATGTAAATATTTTTCTTGATGAGTTCTCAACACTGCAATGGAATTTCTTTTATTAAATTCCACTTCTTAGTGACATGACTCCATATGTAGATTATAATGGAGAAGCCACAACCAGCATTGCTCCCAACACAGAGACACATTTGCCTCTTTCTATTCATCTCTCTTTCAGCAGAAAGGAACTAATAAAAATTACAGGACAAATTATCTCTATCCAGGCTTAAAGAACAAAGGCTTGACCACTGTTTCCATCAGTTTTTCTGGGTTATTCATGGTGCTGGAGGGCCTATACATGACTTCCAGAGAAAAAGAGTGCAGGACATATCCTTAAGCCACCACCACACCTCCACACCACACTAATGGGGAAGGAGGTACTGCACAGCACAGCCGAGCATGATGTATCCAGGTGACTGATGTATCTGAGAACACATAACTCTGGACCTTCCATTAACTTATACTGAATAGTTTGATCAAAAGATTCCATAAAGGATTTTTCTGCAGGAAAGCCTTATTTTGGCAATGTTTGCAGCATGGTACTCTTACAAATCCAAGGAATAGATCTACAAAGAACCCCTGCCACATTTCAGGGCTTAAAAAATAATGTCATGCACCCACCTGCCCCCATTATGAGCCCTGGTGCAGTGTCCTTCGTGTGCACTGTTCCTGACACGTAGGGATTGTCTGCCCACCGGAGATGAAGGTGAAGGTAACAATCAGGCTTGTGGAGGAAGAAGAAGAGAACAGGTTTCAAAAATCACTGCTACCAGTTATGCTCTGACAATAATGACAGCCCAGACAGGGAGCCGCTTCAGCAAGGTATGCCTTCATAGAGAAAAAGAGTGGCTGTTTCCCATGGAGCCAAATTCCAGTCTGAAGTATCAGTCTTCACTTTCTAATAAGAATCTCTGGTGATGTCTGCATAGTGTGCCACTGTCTCAACAAAAAGATTTCCAAACTCAAAATCAGCATTATTATATAACCCCCCCCCTTCTGACAGAATAATTGCTTAAAAATGCTAACTAATAGCAGCAAGAATTGCATGTTTGTTGGTCTCAGGTAAATGGCAAAATTATGATTAAAAACAACTGTTTGGACTGAAATGTCTCTTTAAGTTAAAAAGTGGTATGAAAAATAGCATAATGACTTTTGGACACATCATGTCTCCTTGCTAAGCAAGTTACTGCTTCTTGCCCTTTATGCAGTGGCACTCAAAGGCCATATTGTTCCCAGCAGTGTGACCAGGAGCTTCCCCAGGAGCCGGCTGCCAGTACCCCTGGGAGCTGCTGCCACTGCACTCATCCCTCTCTCAGACTGATCTGCATTGGGCCCTGCAGCCTGGAACTCTGCAGCACAGTCTTGAACTCCTCAAAAGAGGCCCAGCAGCTCCAGCCCTCCCCTTCTGCTACGTGGAGAGGGAATAAAGCTCTGGCAGTGGCAGAACTACAAGGATTTATGTTGCCCACCAATGCAGAGCTTTGAGTCCCCAGGAGCAGAGTCAGTGAGAAAAATACAAGGTTTTCAGTACAGCCTTGCAAATAACAGAATACTATGGGCACTTGGGACATCTAAACAAACAGAAATAATACAATCTCACGTAAAGAAAGGAATTTTTAATGCAAGTTACTGTGGTATTTATTTTCAAGCAACTGCCAGGAGTTCCCTTTAACAGTTGTTTAATATGGAACAAAAATATGAAAGATGGAAAGAGAAAAATTATTGGTAATCTCTCTTTGACTCATGATGTGCCCCATATATCCAGACACAAATGACTGTTGTCATGATTATTCGGAACTGGATTGTGTGGTTGGCACATAAGTAATGTGTCCTCTTTGTGTCAAAGTGATCTCCAATACGAAATGCAGTGCAGCAGAAAGCCCTGACCACTCACTTGACAGGATGACTGGACTGACTAACAGCCCGTGGAACCACAGCCCCTGCAATGCAAGTGGATTTGCCCGCTAGTTTGGCTGGTAAACACAGCCCAAAGCTCTCAGGCTGTTGGAAGTACTGCACATCCTACTGTATAGATAATTCTTGCACACTGTGGAGAGAGGACACACCAAAAAGGGCCCCTTACAGGTTTGCAGTTGGTCGGTTTGCCATTCATATCAATGTCTGGAGGGTTCAGAAAATCCCAGTCACGGCCTTTGTTGTAGGTTATCAGAGTTGTAACTTTCCCATCAATTTTCTGGTTGGCCAAAAAGACTCCTTTTACGCCTCTGACCTGAAGCATAGAGAAGAGAAGTTAATATCCAGCACATACACACTTTTCAACCAGGATTATCCCTGATTAGCTGCTCTTTTGTGACTCTGAACTGTGTATCTCAGGTAGTTTCTCCTGGAAACTGAAAGGGAAGTGGATGATACCTTAAAAAAAGTATGAGGAAGGCAAAAAATAAGAGGACAGGGAGAAACGGGGAAGGTGAGGACAATTACAAACTGATTTTTATTTCTAATTGCATTTTAAAAGGATATGCAGTTCTCTCTATGTCGGAAGGCTAATTAAATCACATCTTTAATATAGAAAAACATAATAGTTTATATAGCAAAAAATAAAAATTATGATTGCATGGCCTTACTGTTAAAATTACAGCTCTGCATGTTCTTTAAATATGGACATCTTTAAAATGCTATTCTACAAATGATATAAGGAATTTTTAACAACCACCTAACTTTTACACTGAAGTTCTGTGTCCATATCATATAAATATCACATAAATAGGTTACAATAACACAATACAGTATCATATCCTTTAAAATAACACTGAATTGGGAAGCACAGTTGTCCTTTGCAGGAAATAAACACAGGCAGATCAACTGAGGAAGAAACATTGAGGGCTGAATCACCCTCTCAAGCATCTGAAATACTTCCATACTCCAGTTAACCACCCTTCACCTGTTTAACCTCTGGAGAAAAAATAATTTTATAAAAGACCCTCTTCTCTTAGGCTATTTTATTTCAAAACAATCTGTATTAGAAAATTATTACAAAGTGTTAAAGTTAATGGGTATAATTTTTGAAGCAACTTGACAGTAATTATACCTTAATATGTTTAGTTCTAGCCCTAACATTTATGTCATTAACATATTAGCATATTAACATATATTCCACCCAAGGGCATGAGATAAGATCTTCTATTAAAAGTGAAGGTTTCCTTTAGAGTGCTCTTGTTTCCCTCGCCATTATTTATGAGACTTCCTGAATTTTTGAAAAATTCTGGACAACATAAATAAACGGATTCACATTTCCAGCACAGGACAGGTTGCTCATCTCCTTGGGTGCTGACACTTAACAAAACTGAACCATTCATTACAAATAAGTGCACAAGACAGCCAGCTCTTTCAATGATCAGGAATATTTGCCTCCTGATAACATTTCTGAACTTCTATTTTTCATTTGAAATATTTACTGTTTCCTTTTTTTTCCAACTACCAGTTATTAACACCATTTAACATTCATTTAGAAGTCTGCATTGAAGGTGAAAAGAAGGCATCCCTACCAGCAGGCTGCAGATTTGATACTGTTTATAAACATGGGAAGGAACTGACCCAAACCTACAGAGAATAAGAATGTTCGGCTGGCTATGGTAACAGCCCAGAACTTGGAAGTATATTTAAGTTTATATTAAAATATTCTGTAGAGACATTTAAATACCCCATTCTCTCGCGAGCTCCTTCTTTCTTAAATGCTATGCATGGGTGGTTGGGTTACATATCCAGGATGCGGAAAGCTCAGAACCACCTCCAAGTCAAACACACCATGAAAGTCAACTACTTTGCAGTGCAGGTGAGAAAAGGAAAGGAAAGGAAGAAATGATGAACCTGCTTTCTATACTTTCAAAGCATTTTAATGTTGCTGGGGCTTTTTTTACATATTCTACCTTCGAGAGCTCAGGCACTAAAAGCCTGGCAGTTCAAATATTTACGTGGGAAGGCAGACTTGGGCTAAAATTTCTGTGCACGTCTTTCTTCCAGTGAACACAATATTAAATATTTAAACAATAATTAGATCAGGGACTGCAACTGAGGTTTCCCTCTTCATTTGTGGATGGCAAAACCAGTGCTGCATCATGAATATTTTTGTTTCTCCTCTCTTTCCCCTCCCCACCTCCTCATTTAATGAATATTTAATCATTCCATATAATCATCAGATGGGAGTCAGGCTAAAATTTCTCTCCATTCCCACTCCCATCTCTAATCTAACCAAGCTCTAGGGAAACTTCTCCTCTCTAGAATATGGGACAGAAGTGTTTGAATCTATCAAACATTGAAAGGTTAGGAAAACATTTCTTCCAGTGTCTCAGTTAACTTCTCTCACTGCTGCTTTAAAAGATAAAAGCCGACCAGCACTTCACAGCAGCTGTACTTTGAATGAAAGGCATAAACCCTGCTTGAAATAATAAATAGGTTTCAAGCATCTATCTTCAGAGCAAGTTCAGAAATATCATGTTCAGAGTGGTGCATTAGCCTAAAACCCAATAACTAATACAAAAATAGGGTGTGTAAAAAATGGCATCTTTAAAACATCCCACCCCCGCTGTAGCATTTTCCATTTCATTTGTCCTGTGGCCTATACAAACACACCCCTGATTCTGTAAACACTGGAAATGAAGTGTGTCAAATCTGCCTTCTGGATTAGACTGTGATGCCAAGGCACCCAAATTCTTCTGTACATTCTACTCTTTGACTTAGTTCCCTAATCTAAAATTGTGAGATAAGTAACTTTCTATCAAGAAGGGAAGAGATTCATATTAATAAGTTGCTATGGAAAAGAAGACATTTCAACATTGTGCAGTGCTCAGTTACTCTGATGAACAGTCCGGCAGCCACTCAAGACAGCTGAACATGGGAAATGTAAAGCACCTTTCCTTTCATTTTCTTTGAACTTCTAGCTTAGTTCTCAGAGTATCTATTTTCTTAAACAGGTCAGGGGATAGTTGTTCCCCACCACTCTTAGAAAATCACTTTGTACCTTATAAAATTATTTTGTGAGATTTTCTGCTGTGACATATTAATTGCTGATTGTTACATTTCTGATTTTCTATCCCAACAATATTCTGTCTAGTTAGTAGCAAGAAACACAATTCAGATGGTCACACGGTGTTTATTAGCAGCAGTTACTGAAATGCAGAAATTACTGCTACATAATATATGCTTGTGACCAAAATTTAAATAAATACAATTTGTTGTTTGGGGAAAAAAGGCATGAAGAAAGTGTACTGCAACTTGGGTAGCTCCTATCCACATAAGGAATCACTGCAGGAACCAGTGTAGAGGTAGTGCCTCAGAATGCCCATTCTGCAAATATGCCTAAGGCAAATTTGTGACTCCTTCACACAGGCAGCACCTGGTACAATTTCAAGGACATGCTCCTTGTATCCAGTCACATAATTCAAGGGCATGCTCCTTTGGACAGTCACTTGGTACTTAACCTTTTTTTTTTTCTTCCCTTCTTTAAACAAATATTTGGAAATCATTCCCTTTTACATGTGCAACATGAAAAGAAATATGGTGCAAAAAAAGATAAAGCATATAAAAGAAGATGAATACAGACAGGCAGACACCTATTAAAGATTTTATAGCAGATGTACAAGTAAAAGATGAAGTGGAGTCAGCAGAAGATAACGAAGATGAACAGTACAAATTTTAAGGAGAATTATACACTGGCAGAAAGAGAAATTTTCCACCACTGAGGACTGTCTCTTTGCTGCACTGAAGTTTCCTCTTCCCAAAATGGGATACTTGCATTAAAATGCCCAGAAAAGAAAGCTCAGACGAGACAAAAAAAAAAAAAAAAAAAAAAAAAAAAGAAAAAAAGAGAAAAAAAAAAATCCCATCCTCAGGGGCTGCAATATGTGTTTTATTTATTAGCCATTTTATACTGAGTAAACAACCCACACATTATGAGACTTGATCCCATTCTAGTAAACAAGATGAACACTAATTATTTATCATGCAAGCTATCTGGAAGCTGTCAGTGCTCTCCTATAAAGCAACTCAATTTCAAAAATAGCTTTAAAAAATTGAAAAATTGAATTGTGTGGCTCCATGTGTCTTGTCTTTATCATGTCTACATTTGCTTTTCAATGTAACACTACAGATTGATCCAGCACACAATAAAGTAGGATTGCATTATCTAATATGCCCTCAGTAACACTGGGAAATTATGAAACAACCAGTGCAACTGAATTAAGTTAATAATTCTTGGAGACAAAAGGACAGCCAGGGGTAGCATGTCTGTACAACTTATCTGAAATTACATGCTACAGGTGATGCAGGGAGCAGAGATTGCACCTGACTGCCTTTTAGCTTTGCATCCCATGGGGGTGACCAAGAGTAAAACGCTGCAAACTAATGCTGTCAATAAATCACCCTGTGGGAACGTGGCTACACACAATGTGTAGCTCCACTCATTAGGAAGCCTCATTTCTAAGAAGGTAGAGTCTGGAAAATAATCACTGGTAATGAGAGGCCTTTCTGTTTTACTAGAGCCATTTAGAAAGAAAAAGCTAAAAAAAGATGGAGGAGATAAGGAGGAAGAAAACACTATCATTTTCCCCCACCAAGAACAGTCTAATTACAGCCATTTAACAGCTCTGTCAGTGTGTGCCTTGTATCCAGAATTACTGCAAACCTTTGCCAGAGAAGTCTGGTGCACCTTTAATGGCTTGGGGGGGTTTTAAATGAACACCAGGCAAATTACAGTGTAACAGGACAAACTGAGTCAGACCAAAAGCTCCGGCAGTTCAATGTTCTGATAATGGCCAGAAAGAACAGACCTGGAGCGAATGTAGACTTTATTCCATTGAAATTCATTACATTGAAATTCCATTCCCAAACAGGAATGGAATTGATAACAGTCTGTGATACTCTTCCAAAACACTATAGTCTTTTATTTTGCCAAGTGCGCTGATGTTAAAATACAAGATAGATTTGTTTACAGGAGAGTTTGTCTCACAGAAAATGCTGCTGGCACAAGACACATACTGAAAGCAAGTGGATTTGCTGTTCAATATCTAATCTTGGTGGCTCTTCGCCTTTCAGAGCTGACACCACCTAGCACAAGGATTGCAGGATTACTATTTAAAACCTTACTGGCAAAAGATGTCCTGTTCTAAGTCAAGAAATGCAGCACTGAGTCACCTAGAAGAAAAAAGCTGTGCATAGGCAGCTGCATGACTTCTTACTTCAATAATGAATTGAGCTGCCAGCTTCACTTTTCAATATCTTATAAAAAAACTTAACAAGTTTTGGGTTTGCACATCCATAGAATGCCATCCCAAGAATCTAGTTAGAGTACACAACACATTAGTAGGGCAAGAGGGAAACAGATAAGTAGTAACAATGTGCTATAAATAAGACAGAAATCCTAGACTTTTTACATTAAATATAACTGCAAAAATACATTAATTTAAAATTAATTATACTCATAACCAAAAAAACCCTCCACACAGACTACACACAATGGAAAAGATAAGGATCTACCTCCAGAATATCTATCAGGACATTCTCTTCTGGCTGCTTCGTGCTCCGGACATTCTCCAGCAGGATGGAGTAGTACACACCCTGTGGGTCAGACTGGTACAGGTTGTATGTGTCTGTCTGGTACCACTCTTGTACAGCCACAAACACCTGGTTTTCATCTGTGCTGATTATCTGTAAATCCTGTAGGAAAATAAGACACATAATGACTAATTCTGTACATAATTTCTATTTTACAAACAATAAATTGGTCAGGAG
>VYZT01040104.1:41329-56492 GCA_013400735.1 Pomatostomus ruficeps
TAATAGGGGGGGGGGGGGGTGGAAACATCTGAATGTTTAATAACAATAATCTCCCAACATAATACTAATCAGCATGCTCTATCCCACTGCTCCAAGGTGGTTCCTCGCTGCTTTCTGACTGAAGTGCAAACCAGGTTAGTGAAGAAAAAAATCATGAATGTGCAATAGCTTTGACTTTAGCAGGTCATGACTTCTTGAAAGGAAAAAAAGGGAAAGGAAAAAAAAAGAAGTGACTGACTTTCCAAGAGCTGGATAAGAGTCAATGGAAGACTGAAACATTAACAAAGCTAATCTAAAAAATAAACTTCAAGTAACAGAAAAATTAAAATTAGGTAAAAAATAGCATAGCACAAAGAGGGTAAGATATAATTTACAGCAGTTCACATAGGAATTAGTACTTATCATGCACACAGCTTGTGTATTATAGTAGTTTATAATAATTTGTCTATCTATGTCTAAAGAACAACTTAAATATTCAACAGTAATAACACGACAGTCAACATTCTACATTCATTTCCCAAGAATTTCAGGCATGGTTATTGCTTTCAGTTTTCCCAGCTTCTTCACTCCAAATGTCTCAGACAAATAAAATGCACAGCTGGGGAAAATAATTTAACACTAATATTAAACAGAAGAAATAAATCAGGAAGTAGCACCACTGAACTAAGCTTAAGGAACAGAATAAAGAGACTTGAGTTTGCAACAGGATATGGAGGCACAAAGGCAGATGTTGGGGCTGTGTAAGAAATGACATCAAGTCACAGAGACTGAAAGCTTCTAAACTCTTCATGACCTTGGTCCTTAACTGGGATGCTGCATCCAGTTCTGGTCACCTTATTACTGGAAAAATACTAAGGCAATAGAGCAAATATTAAATAAAGCAAACAGAATGTCAGGAGAATATGACTTTGGGGTGAATTTTCTTTAAAAAATTAAAGAAATCAAGAAAACAACTTTTTAGAACTCAAGGAGACAAACCAAATTCGTAAGAATCCAGTTAAGAATGAAAATAGTGTGAGTAACAGAGCAACACTGAATACTCAGCAAAGCATGGCAGTCACACTTTAGTCAATATACACAATATGGCTGAGGCATTTAGATTAAAAAGAGACATGAATAGAAGTAAAATAACGCAATGGAAAGATTTTGAATATGAACAGAGGAGGATTATTAAATACTAGCAGTTTAGTTAAATTTAAAGTATTTTTGCATATGTGACACATCTCAATACAAAAGAATCTAAGTGAAGTTTCCGATCAATGACAGCTCTATGCTGTTTCCAAAGACTTTCATTTCAACTATGTAGTAAAGTAGATTTTTGTTTAGCATCCCATGAATAGTTCTCCTTTTTTTGGTACTGAAAAATTACTCCCAAGCAGAGTCTGGCAGAATTGCCAGCAAAACACAGGAACTGATCACAACAGGATTTTTAAAAAGCCTCTTTAATGTACAGAATGTTTTATCAACTGCCTTAAACCAAGGCAACGTGGGGCTTGGTAGCCCACATTACACCACATAGAAAATTCCCAAGACAATCTGATAATAAGGATGGAAGTGAAATAGAGTCAAAAGGAATACAGAAACAATTTTTTTAATGTGAAAACCTCTAAAAAACCCTTAATCTCCCGTGAAGTCAGGAGCTTTCTGCAAAATTATCATCTACATTATTACAATAAAACATTTATACAGTGCCATAGACGAATGTAAAACTCCAGGGAATGTAGGCAAGACGCTTGCCATGCCCTAATGCTTTTCCACTCCATGCTTTCCATGGAGAGCTGGCTGTGGTTGCACAGGTGGCCCTTGGTGGCAGAGGTGAGAGCTGGGGGATGGGCACAGGTCCGGGTCACCCATCCCGGGGTGGGGTAGGAACAGCTGAGCCATAAGGAACAACATGCAAAGAGCCAAAACGTGCCATGCACAAGGACAGGGAGATGAATCTTGGGCAGACTGCAGGGGTCAGGTGAAGGAAAGAGGGGTTGGACAGCAAAAGTTTACTCAGCAAATGAGAGTTCCCTTCTCTCTTGGCAGCGACTGTTACTAATAAAGATGTTTGTCCACTCAGGCTGCTGGGTGCCAACTTTGCTGAGGCAGGGGCTTAACAGATCCTGGTCTTAGCAAGTGAAATTACCCCTGCACTGCCTTGAACTTTGTTCCTTCCTTTCAGAATTTATGCTTTCAGATTTCCAGTTCAGCCTTACAGCTATTTTCCTTTCACAGTGATTTCTTTACCCTCAAGAAACAAAGCAGTCCTTCAGTTATACTACCTTGCTGTTGTGACAGTCCTGTGCAGCATTTCCTGCCCAGTGCTTTCTGATATAATCCTCTGGGAAAAGTAATTGATAGTGTGAGGAAAACTGCAAATTTCATGTCCAATTCTTCAACTTATCTTTCAAAACCCTGGATGACACAAACTGCTGAAAATCTAGTTAAAACAAAGGTAAACTGTCATGTCACTCTTGGACTATTCCTATACTGAAAGGTGAAATTAAAAAGAAGAAATTGCTTCACAAATACAGGGGATGGGTTGTCAGTGTGCCAAGTCTATCCCTTCATCCCAGCTATCCACTGCTCAAGAGGTGAGAAGGGGAGAGGAGAGGGGACATCAGCAAATATTGCTGGACAGAACCTACTGTCACCTAAGAGTTAACTAGAAAGGATTCTGAGAAAAAAAATACCTTGATGGAGGGAATGCAAGTTTTTATTGCTTTATCTAATTCACGGACACAGATACAACCTTAGGCTGTAACCTCAGCAGATCCTATAAGGAAAGCATTTATTCTTTTATGATTTCACGCTTGGACTACTGCAATTGCCTTCTTGCTGGATGTCCTGCTTTCTCTCTCTCCACATTCTGCAGGCTAATCAAAGTTCCACTGATCATCTCATTTTTCTGTAATTATGCTATTTACATACAGTTTATTCAAATTCATTTATAAAGACCTCCTTTACTGATGTTAGAGGTCTTCAGGGTTTGGAACATGCTTTATTGTCTCTATTCAGATTTTCGCTGTCTCCAGGCTGTATTTTCATATACATTCAATATTTAAGATCTTGTGGTCTTCTTTCACTTCCATGCTGAAATGAGAGTCAACACCCTTCCAGATGTCCTAAGCCAGAATATTTTTCCCAATTTGCCATAGCAACCATGCTGGTTCCTCTGTGGCTGCTCACTTCTGCATGGACATCCCTTCTCTCATCTCTAATACTTCACTTTTGCCCTCTCAAGTCTGCCAGGCCTGCTCTGCTCTGTGCCTTGCTGACCCAAGTATCCATGCTCTTGCCATTTTCACTTTTCTATTTCTCTTTGTTTTTGCAAAACTCACCAATGTCAGTTGGTACCAGCAACAGACTGTGATTCCCAAACACCAGCATTCTCCCTTTATCTCCTCTTCTTAGGTTGTACAGTTCTGAGGTTCTATATTGCGTTGTCCAAAACTTCTTTTTTTTTTCTTAACCACTAAGCCCCCATGAGATTTCTCTGGTTTGTTTACTAAGGTGCTTCTTGTGCACTGTATTTTGAAAATTCCTTTGTCACAATGTTTCCTTCACCCTCCCCTCTTCACTTGGAGATGTTACACCACATTAAACACAGAAATCTGCATATTTATCACTAAAAATCTGTGAAACTACTCACAGGTCCAAGGCAGTGAACCAGCCCACGGAATTAGGATTAAGGAAAGCTGGAGATCTGTTGAATCAAAATTACTTTTCTACCAAAAAATGCTAAACTAATCCTGAAACTGATCAAAGACTCCATATTAAAATTTGGCATGATTAAACTAGACATGACAGGTCATGTCATTCCTGCTCTCTCAGGGACATGTAAGCTGTTATGTTTGTACTACATCAGTAGCAGAAAATGTAATTAATGAACAAATAACACAAAGATGGTTTCAAAGTGATGCTCAAAATAATTAGGCATGTACAGAAGGCCAACTTATGCCAAAAGATGAACACCACTTCAAAGAAACTTTGTATCACATGGACAGACACGGTCTGTTAAATAAATAACTCTGAGGGTGTACACCAGGCATTGAAAGAACTGTGCATGTTCAGCCATGACCTTGAGAACAAGCATCCAAGAACTCTTCCAGCAAGTACAGAGACACAATCAAATATTTCTTCTTGAAAACACCCACTTGAGAATTATTTCTTTACTTCTAACACAGAGATACCAAGATGATCAGTCTTTCCATAATTACCTGCTTTTAATGTAGTCAAGTCAGTTTTCACAGAAGGCTGAATGAACACCCAACTAAAACTCAGTCCAAAAAGGCCAAAGCTACTAAACAATTAACAGAGTTGGCATATGGGGGAGTTGTGAATAATAGGAAAGAAGGAAAGAGTTTTAAAGGGAAAGGGAAGAGAAATGTATCTTTTTTCATTGTATACAGTCACATACCATCTACATTCAGTAACGGACCAGCCTATAAGTCTGCAAATACTTTATAGAATTTTATATTCAAGAAATGCTCAATATGGTTTACCATATAGCTAACTGTGATAAGAAACTATGACATAAATAAGTACAATTGCAGCCCAAAGACAGCAGGCTATAAAAGATGACACGGATTGTACAGCCAGCCAGTGCTCCTTTGTCCAAAATGTGCTGAAGACGTAGAAAATATCATTAAGTGAAAATGCTGCAGACCAGTATAATGCTACACAGGCAGGACTGTGGTGCTTCAGTCAATAAGGTAAATAAAAGAGAACCTCAAAATTCTTAGGTTTTAAATCGTACAATTTTTGGTCAGATGTCAGAATCTGCCCCTTTGCAATCTTTTAATGCTGTGATTGAGCTAAATGTTAACATGAAATAAGCAATGTATTAAACAGAGAATGGTGAGGAGTAATGTATCAGTAGTGGAACAGATGTAAGCACTCAAGGCTCTATAGTCTGAGTCTTGACCTCCAGATGTACCACATTTATACCCCTGTAATCTCTCAAGCACAATCAACGTAACTCGAAGCACATATCCCAGAGATAATCCTCCTAATCTTCCTTGCCTAGCCAAGTGAAAAAGTTCAGGGAGAGAAATCAATAACAAGTTGCACTGTGAAGAAAAGAAAAGTCCCTCGAATCCTCCTCAGACGGATTTGTACAACCAGCAAGGCAGAGAGCTGCTATAGCTCGCGGTCACTGGCTGCTGCAGTACACTGCCTGGGAAAGGAGCACTTCCCCTGCATCAAATGCCACTGCCACCGGCATTTCCACTTTGTTCCCTTTTTCCTTTGCTCAACAGCCATTCCAGTGGACTTTCAGAAGGATGGAGCTGCAGCTGCAAACTGCTCTTCTACCTGGCAGAAGCAGGGAACAACCTCAGCCAAAGCCACCCAGGATGGCGAGTGGCAGAGGTAGGGAAGGGGCTTTCCAAGTGGAACAAAAATTATTGGGAGACTAAGAGCCTTGCTAAATGAGCTGTCATGGACTCAGGAGTCTGCAATCCAACCATCATACAGCCAAATCCTTAAGAGAATATCGCTGACAAAAGGGCTGCAGGAACATTTCTTCCATACTGTTAATGGAAAGGCCCATTTAAGGATAGGCTTATATCTATTATGGAATGATACAAACAATTTCAGAAGTCTATGGTTAAAACAGTGATGCATATTCAGACTGAGGATTACAGGAAGAGGTGGGCATGCTTTGAGGTGACTAGATAATAATCAAATAAAAAATAACAGATGGAGCTGATAAAAGACATCTATAGGAGATCCGTATTACCAAGAATAAAATAGAGACTTCAACCTATTTCTAAGGCAACAGGAGTTTTTCTTATGTTTTTGTTCACTCTTCCCCTATACTACCTTTTATCTTGCTTACCTGAAAATTTTTACATTATTGCCTATTTCAGAAGATTGAAAATACATACAGAGATTGAAAAAGATGAAACAAACCTTTTGCACACCATATCTTTTCAGAACTATACTTTCCAAATTGCAGTAGGATACAACATTCTCTCACATCATTAAGATTTTGAAGGTGGCATGAATGAATGCAGAATCAATCAATCAATGCCTTGTATCAGTTCTTAAAAGGAGATCACTGTCAATGGAGTTTATTTAAGAGAGATGGGAAGAAGTCTCAGAATAACTAAATTATTCTAAATTGCAATAAAAAATTGCCATAATTTGTAACAGATTCCTTGGCATGGTAAGCAATTTTGTTAACAATTTTTCTTCCTTAAACTCTCAGAATGAACTAGTTCCCAGTTTTATTGTTACCCACATTAGAGCATGGCTCAAATACCTGAATAAGGACCAGACCCAATGTCCTCCTCCCTCTCTCCCTCTCCACATTGCACTTCTCAAGGCAAGGGCAATCAGAGCTGCAGGAACATTTGTGCAATGCAAGTGTGCTGACAGCCTGGAGGGGGCTTCAGCCTGTCCCCTGGGAAGACCTGCCCTCCCAGCAGTGGCAGCTGAACCTCTGCTCCAGGCTGAAAACGCCCGAGGGGGATTGCTGGATACCCCTGGAGATCTCTTGAGTGCCTGACCACCCAACTGGACACACAGATGCAATCCTGCTGCTCTTGGCTTGATTTTGGTATTTACTTCATGCAAGTTCTAATTGCTGTTCTAGTTTTAGCAGCACAGAACAAGCAATCTTGTTAAAATGGAATATAGTATAAAAACCAGTTCATTTTTATAACAACAGTTTGAAAATTCCTGTTCTGTTTTGGGGAGCATACAGGCAACCTTTGATATGGTCTCACCAGCCTTTGCTACCACCCTTCCCGGAAGCAGCCAGCACTTGTCAAAGGCAGTGAGACAAGTGAGACAGCTGCATGATTCCATGCAATGTCAGTATCAAACACAGTATTAAAAAAAAAAAAAAAAAAGAAAAAAAGAAAAAATGAAAAAAGGAAAAAGAAGAAAAGAAGAAAAAACCCTCTCTCAACAGCACAGAAAAAAAGTTAAAAAATTATCTGAATCCTGTCCATTAGCTGGTCCCCAATGGCTCTGCTGGCTGTACACACACAGAGCT
Organism: Pomatostomus ruficeps; assembly: GCA_013400735.1. Taxonomy (NCBI): domain Eukaryota; kingdom Metazoa; phylum Chordata; class Aves; order Passeriformes; family Timaliidae; genus Pomatostomus; species Pomatostomus ruficeps. Next base: position 48,321 of record VYZT01040104.1, read on the forward strand.
ATGATGTGTTACCAAGAGGTGATCTCAGCGGCACTCTGGAGCTGGAGCCCAGAAACTTGACAGAGGTAAAGCTTGGCTGGAAGCTGCTTTTAGCAGCCTTTCATTCACAAGTAAAGAGGACTGTAGATATGTCCAAAGACACTCTTCTTTTCTAGGTTTCTCTTTGGGGATACATTTGGACAAATACAAACACAAATGAAAATGCAAACAATATTAAAAAAAATTGAATAACTTTTTTGCAGATTTCCAACTTTTTCATACTGAAAGGAAAATGAGACATCAAAAACATTTTCTAGTTATTCAGTCTGAAACTGCTCATTCTATCTCCATTTGCAAAATCATCATGAAATGCATTTATGCAGTGAAAGAGTAACATCTGAAGAACCCAGCCCTGTTCTCTTAGGATAGAGGCTGCATTTTGGCATGGCTCTCCTAATGTTCTTAGATACATCCTTGACCAGTCTATAGAATCTTCTGACTTGACTACAGTTTTCCTTCCCTGTATGCAAAAGCTGCTCAAAAATTCTATTCAGAGACCACTTGGCAAGAGATTTTTTTGACACCTCATTTCATGCTTTTAAGAAAAATGAAATATAGCCTATTACAGTCATGCTTCATCTCCTAGTTAGGCAGAATCTAATTCTTAAAACCCTCTGAAATGCAGATCTTTCAAAAGCTATTTGTTTTAATCACTCTTTAAAAAAAATCCTTTGTAAATTCATCCATTCTGTTTATCTCCTACCACCATAAAAGAAGCAACTCCACAGTCACATGTTCTAGATGTACTTTTAATGTGCCAGTGTCTTTGCTGATATCCTGCTTCTTTGCAAAGTTCCATCAGTAATTTGCTCATATGAGTCTTTTCCCTTCTGTTCAAATTGGACTGGACAATCCATTTCTACTGCACTTGGATGATTCTCACTGAAATACAGCACTGTGAAAAACTTCAGAGCTGTGTGCTTATTTACTTCAATATCTAAAATCTCTGCTGTAATGTGAAGGTACGAAATCACTTAAAAAAATGTATCTTTCTCAGAAAAGGCTAAAATCTTTCACATTCACCACTATTTTAATGTTCTGTGTCTGGCTTATAGGCCCCCTTAGTGAAATTTTCAACTCTGTTTTGTGCAGATACCAAGGAAACTTCTCCTGGAAGCATTGCAAAATGCGGAAGAGATAACATTCCACTCATTGGGTATTGCCTGAACTAGCAAGAGAACAAAAATATCCCTTTTAAAATGATACAGTCACCCTGTTCCTAGGTAGCTATTGACTCTATCCAAAATGAAACCATTAACTTCTAATTTCTTTATTCAGTCAAGCCTAGAGTAATCCATTTAACAATAAAAAAAAAGAAAAATAAACAAACCCCATATTTTCCAAGGCAAAGAATTGAGCATGCAGTGCTATTTAAAACAATCCAGACTCCACATGACAGAAATACCAGGGAATTGTGACTGACACTTTTTGAATGTGTCAGAAACTCCTTGTTTACACTTTGCTTCCCCAAGTTGCTCCTTAATTGCTTTCTTGTGCCCCAGTGTAGGGTTCAATGGGCTGCAGTCCCTTGAGGTGTCCATGTTTGGCATATTTTAACATTCCAAACTGGATATTCTCCTCCTGTTTTCCTGACTACAATTTTCCCCCAAAAAAGAATAAAGGCTGCCTAGAAGGCCTTAAAAGTTACAGAAATAATTTTGTGGAAGGGTTGGTCTATATACCTGTCTTTGACTACTCATTTCTTGACAAGATAGATAGATAGATAGATAGATAGATAGATAGATAGATAGATAGATAGATAGATAGATAGACAGACAGCTATTTCTGTAGCGCTACTAGAAGCATATCCAAGTTTCAGATTCTTGTTCAACTAATACCTGAGCATTTGATCTGAGATTCTCTTAATATGTCGTACATTTAAAACCAGAAGTCATCAGACCATCATTTAGACTGACACAAAAAAGAAAAAAAGCTAAGACGAAAAGATTCTGACATTAGCATGTTTGCTTTAAAACAATGACAGCAAAAGGAAATACATTGTACTCTACTGTCCTTCATTAGAGGAGCAATGAATTAAATCTGTGCAACACAAGGCATGCAACTGCTAAGTGATAGAATCACAGAATCACATGAAAAAGCAGGAACCTCAGGAGACCTCCAGACCAGCCTCCTGCTAGCAGCAGGGTGAGCTGTAAGGCCAGAGCTGGTTACTGAGGCTTTTATCTAGCTGGGTCTTCCAAGTTATTTGTCTTCAGGACTGCAGAAGCCTTCTAACTGTAAAGTTAGGAAATACACTGTACGCAGCGCAAAAAATTCAACTGCATCACTTAGACCATATTTAAATATCTGTGCTTAATTGCTGACTTACTATGCAAATACAGAAACCCTATCACTAGGAAGATATGGTAGACTGAAGGAACCTCTCAACAAGTCTTGCAATTTCATTGAGCAATTAAAGTCCATACTGGGATTCTTTAAGGAAATAAAGCACCATCAAGTAGCAAAATTCTCTTATATTAGCATTCCTATTTACACCAGAAAACACCATGTGGAATTAAAATGTAATTGATTCTTAAATGAACACTTGCTCCATATCATTACATTGCCATTGGGTGTGGATGTTTTACTGTCCTGCACGGACACAAACACACGTAGCCGACCAGGCCGAGGAGCTAAAAAAGAGAGCTAAATGAGAGAGCCAAATGAGAGGCCAAAAAGAGAGGGCAAAAAGAGAGAGAGGGCAGAACCCTCTGCCTTTATTTATATGTTCTTAGAAATCACTGTGGATTGGAGGTAGAAATTACCACCTCTCAATCACACTGGTCAAAGGAAAAAGTCTATCATTTTTCTCTGCCTAGGTGAATGGAATGAAAACANAAATTACTACCTCTTCAATCACACTGGTCAAAAGAAAAAGTCTATCATTTTTCTCTGCCTAGGTGAATGGAATGAAAACAACAAGGACAGTTAACAAAAACATAGATAGTTAGCAAAAACCATGGCCATGTTTACAACAGAATGTGTGAGAAAGTATCACAGCAAAGAGAAACACTGAAAAACTGCAAAACTCAGAACAACAATTGGGTGCGTAGCACTGCCTCATGGAAGCAAAGCTCAAAAACTGTTGCAGTAACTGATGACAAATAAGTTGTTGTATGTCATTCCCCTCTATGGTTTATAAGTACTACATTAAGAGAATATAAATAAAAATAGCAGGGTAAGAATATACCACAAATGGGACTCAAAAATCCTTACAAGGAGAAATTGTGAACTCAGAATAATGAGGTTTGAAAAAGAGCAGAACAAAACTAGGTAGAAAGCAAAGATGACAAATGCAAAAGGAGAAAGAAAAACATGTACACTTACTTTTGGCAATGCATATTTTGGCAACTTCATCTGCACAAAGCCATTTCGACGGTAAGACACGTAATACTTGGTCCGATTTGCTGATGTTGTCTGGACAAAGGAAAAACAGAACCCTGTGACAGCTCATGTTATATCTAAAGAACCTGAGGTGCAAGACTGTTTTGCTTTTCACCTGTAACTGAAACACGTAGTCATTACTTTTAATGCAATGTTCCAAAGTACAAAAAGGAATATTCCAAATAAACATCAGTGAAAATACTCAACTCACAACTTTCCCTGGATTTTCTAATCAGAAATGTAACACCAACGTGCCAGTATGTAAATTGGCATAATCCCAACTAAACTTTTGAGCACCACCAGATGATATCAGTAAATAAAAATTAGCCTTTGGCAAATAATATTTCACTTTTTTCTCACATTCACACTCATCTTATTTCTTTGACTTAAGAAATCTATTTAAAATCCTACTCCAATCTCACTACTTTTCTCCTAAGTTTTTGTGTTTAAAAAGGGAACCTGATTTGAAAGAGGGCCTATCCTGAAGCATGCAAACTTGATTTGGCTCGGTAAAAATACAGTTGATGTATCACAGCAGGTCCACGTGCCTGAATATTTTAAAGGTAACAAAGTATTTAATATTTTAAGCATCTTTTGTGGTATAAAGAATGTGATGCCTTTAGGAATGTGATTTGTTAAATGATGATGGATCAAACCAAAAACCTCACCATTTGTTTAACTTATGCTAAATGGCAGTCTTAGCCATCTGCTCACAGGCTTTTTTCAAATGCATGTTTTAACATCATTCATTTTAAATGACTGGAGATGATGCAGGGCAGAGGAGAATTGGAGTTGAAGTACATAGTCATGTCAAGCCTCACTGGTATTAAAGGCTGGTCTGTGCTTAAGGACAGTGTTGAAACTTTAATCCTTCTACTAAAATCACCTCTGGAACTGTCTGTCAGTACAAACTGGGGGAAAAAAAAAAAAGAGTATTAGAAAGTTTCTGCTCTTTGTGGATATAGACATACTAAAGAAATGTGGTTGAGATCTTCCTCTAAGATGGTAAAAATCTCCAAAATAGATTTGGGCCAGGATTAGAAGTGCAGACCTGAAAGACTGATTCACATCTGCACAGCTCAGGGAATATGAGCAATGCCAGGGGCAGGAAGACAGTCTCAAACTCTCTTTTTGCACAGAGGATTCTGTGCCATCTTCTTTCCGACAGGCATTGCTGAGATATCATGAGGAGTCCTGGTCTGATTATAACTTACACAACAATACCATAGTGTAGTGATAATAGAATTTCCACATGGTTTCAAAAGTATGCTGTGTCTCAGATGCGCAGCTGCTGTGTGGTTTCACTGGAACAGAAAACGCTGTCCTGCCTCACACCTCTGGGGTGGCTGTGCTTCAAATGTGACTATAGGATCCCAGAGTTACCTCCTATCCTCCAGGAATACAGCTATGGCTAACTGCAAACCCATTTAGCAATAAGATTTACATTACATACTGCGGTTGACTGCAGAAAAGTCCAAAAGGAAAAGCCTAGAGACATTTCCCTTTATGTGGAACACATGAATATCTCATCTACTGGCACAGCCATGTCTCAGATCCACATAGACCAAATTACCAAAGGCATCATTGACTAGCAACTCTCTGTTAATTATGTGTACATTTCCGCTTTGCACTTCCATTTTGTGTCTGCTTATGTCTGTCATGAAAGGGAATAACAGCTCAGGATGCAGTTGTAGAAGATATCCAGCAAAACAAAATGCTTGATGAGGAAGCAGCCAGTGTTTTGCTGAGTACAGCAGTCTGGAAGCTCACACGGTGAGAAGCAGTTCTCAGCATCTACATGCCATGAAATGGATTTTAGACTGTGCCTGGGGGGAGCCACAGATTATAACAGCTTTGACCAAAATGAGTGCCATGAGTGCTAGATCTGATCTATAAATGCCTAATTTAGTCCAAAAGTTCTTTCCCACTGCCATTTTTTTGGTTTTTGCTTTTTTTGCGGGGGGTTGGTATGTGGTTTTTTGGTGGTTTTTGTGGTTTTTTCTGGGGGGATTTGGTTTGATTTGGTTTGGTTTTGTTTGGTTTTGGTTTTGGGGGGGTGATGGTTTTTTTGTTTTGTTGGGTTTTTTTCTGGTTGGTTTGTTTGTTTGTTTTTTGTTGGAGGTCTTTTTTGGGTTAATTCTTCTAAGGCATGTGGGTCCTTGAAACCACTACGCCAAACAAGAGGAGGACAGATCCTTTGTGTTCCTACTAATTTACAGGTCCTTGCAGAAGGAACGAGCCCAAGGGGGAAGGCTGGAAAGGAGCCAATCTGATGCATACTGAGGCACTGCTGGGGAGGTGTATCCGTTGCCAGAATATAGCTTTCCTGCAAAAGTCAATAAATAGATAAGCCTCACAGCAAAAATATCACATCAAAGTAAGGGAAAAATGATAGCCAGGCACTAAGGAAAGCACAAGCAACTTCCCCAGTAAAATCTAATAAAACAAAGAGGACATAACCCTCCTTGAGAAGTTTGCAGTTCTGACAGATTCAAACCACGACCAGTGCCCAGCACATAAAGCAATACTCAAGAGTGTGCCTGAGCTGTACTGGTGCCATATGGCTGACAAAGTTCCAGCCCATATTTCTGCAGGCAGGTCTTGTAGTTTGGGAATGAAATAACCCCAATGCAATTTGGACCACCATGCGTTGTAGATGTGGCGCTTGGGGACATGGTTTAGTGATGCACTTGGCAGTGTTAGGTTTATGGCTGGACTCAAGGGTCTTTTCCAACCTAAATCATTCTATGATTCCATACTAATTTGCTCCAAGCTCCCCAGCTATGGCCATTTCACCCTTTTGCTTCCCAAGCACAACCATGTAAGCAGTTCTTTCCCAGCACAACCTCTCCAGAGGAGAATCCGTATGAAGAAGCTGTGCAACTGGTCTGTCACTGGTTGTCCTTGGATGCTTTCCTCAGGGAACTTTTTTGTGCTGTGCAGCTACTGGAAAGGACCCAGAAGAGTTTGTAATCATAAGAACACAAGGCTTGCTTTTTGCCTAACACACAAGAATATTTATAAAAGGTAACACAATACACTTAAAGATTATCATATAGTATAAAAGGCAACTGCTTGCACAAACTAAAGATGCCCTTTTTTAAATTTCCTTTTGGTTCGGCCTGATGAAGGAATGCTTTTTTCCATGTGAAAATTCATAAATTGTCATTCATGAATTCCTCCCTGCTCCGTACAATGTTGCTGAACTGTTTAGAACTTTATTTTTGAATTTGAAAATGAGCTGTCTCTCCCAAAAATGGCAGTACCTGAAGAAATATGTAGTCATCCTGCACAGTCAGGGAATCCCGATCAGTGCTGCCAGCAAATGGGACTGTCATTGTCTTATCAGAACAATTTTGAATCTGGCAAGTGATGTAGCGATAACCTGAGGGAAGAGAGACAGAAACATATGACAGGGCTATCAAGGGAAAAAGAAGCAAGCAGTATTAAATGCTATTCATATAGGGAAAATGCTGCCTTTGCCAGGTGAGTTAGTTGTAGAATTATTATATTAAACTCTCATATAGGACTTTTTCAATCTCCAGTGTACTGAAAATATATTAACTGCTTACAGTTCAGATCGTTCCCTGGAGGCAGCCTGTTATTATCCAAATTTTGCTGGTCCAGAGAGATTAGGGGTTAGATGAATGAGCCATTGATGGGTGGGGATAATAGAAGGAGCCTCTTTTCTCACTTAACCTATGCACAGAGCCAAATTATTCACTTGGAGAAATGGCAGCCTGACACAACATAACTGAAATCAATAGATCAACCCCAGTATAAAATTGTGATGAATGAGAAAAGAATCAGACTCCATTTAATAGACAGTGTGCAGAATTTTAAAGCCTATTTTCAAAGCTCTGTAAGAATGTTCAGACACACTATTAGCGCACTATTGGAACTGGTCTGTTGGGGCAGGATTTCTGTATTCAGAGTTAATGCCTTGCTGAAAAAGCCTAGACTGATTTATAATCAGAGGATGCTATGGCCTTTCTCTTCCTCTCCAGTTAGCAAGGACTACCCTCTCTCCCTGGGTTCTTAGAACAGCAGTGCTACATCTTTGATACAATCTGCTCTTATCAGAGAGAGCAGAGCCAACAGTCATTATCTTACACCAGCTGTGGCTTAAAGACCTTCCCTGAGACTCTTAAAGACCTTCCCCACACTTTTGTACAGCTCACCCTTTGTCACAAGCTTCTGAGCACAAAGTACTTGAGTGACTTTCCCAAGCACAGTGAGGAAGATGTTACACACATAATCTTGTGCCCAGATCACCAATGCTGCCCATGCACCAGGTACAGCGTGAGAGAGCAAATAAGGCACCCCCACATCGTTCATTACTCCTGCAGTGTGATGGTAAATGCATCCCACATTTTATGACTTTTAATTAGAAAAGGACCAACCAGTATACAGGATACAATGATTTGTTTTAAAATCTGGATCTGTTTAAGAGGCAGTTAGAGTCAATCCAAGTTCTCCTGCGTATGTCCAAATCATCACCACAAGGACATTTGGTGCATCAACGGACCATCTAAAGTCTTGCAGGTGTTCACAATTCACATCACAAAAATAACAGTTCTTTGCCATATGGGTAGTGCAAAGATGCTGTTTCCACTAAAATCAATGGCTATGCTTCTATTGACCATAATTGCATAGCCAGTTTCTTTGAATATCTAGCCACAAGATATTTCATGAGAATTTTTATTTTTCTGCTGTTTCTGTTAAATTATAAAAATAAAATTAAAAAAA
>VYZT01040105.1:0-10469 GCA_013400735.1 Pomatostomus ruficeps
GGGAACAAGTGAGCAGCTACCATAACTGCCTAGCACTTAGCCAAAGTCAAACCACAACAAGGCTCCATTTGCCTCTCACTTTTCCTTCCTTCAAGCAGGCTTCCCACAATTCTCTTGAGCCTCAATGCCCAGAAAAGATAGGATCTCTATGTAAAAGGACTTCTTTTTGAAAATTCCCCTTCCTTCTGTATCCTCCATTTCTCATGTCCTCGAAAAGACAACTTTGTATTTCAGTAATACCTGCAGGATAAATTGCATAACACTTTTGGGTTGCGTTTCCTCTTCTGTTTGATCAAAGAGGGAGGCAAGGTGGGTGTGGGTCAGGTGGAGCTGCAACCAAAGCGGTTCCTTCAGAGGCAGTTGCTGGAGCTTCTTGGAGCCAGCTTGTAAAAGAATCATTAGCAGCTTCAGCTGTGCCCCAGGAACCATCTCACAACTTCCCACGCAGAAAGGATTTTACCTTATACCCCATTGGAGCATTATGAATGGATGGAACATCTGCTATCTTCACTGCACAGCTAGTCAGTTTGGATCATAGTCCTGTAACTAGCACACCAAAATGGTATTCCAAAAGGGCAGGTGCAGCCAGATTGCATGTTAAAACATGATATAATGTAAGTAGAATCAATGTAATACATCAGTATGTAGACTATCCTCCTCTGCCACTGTACTTACTTAGCAAGTGGAAAACTTTTGTGAGAAGAATCAGTTAAAACATTTGTTAGATTACACAATTTTAAGCAAGTTGTCTATTCAGCTTTTTAGAAACTACTGCTCTTAACCAATAAGTTTCCTTTTCAGAAAATGAAGAAAGAAAAAGAAAAGAAGAAAAATGAATTGATTGAGTTATAGAAATACGTGATACTGGTGGCTTTCTTTTCACCCCTTAAATATTATCTATAACTCTACATACTTTAACTACAGTACTCTACTTTCCCACTTTTAAACTTGCCTTTCATGTCCTTGCAGAAAATCTCATCACTCTCTCAACTCACAAGAAAGTATGCTGAAGCCAAGGACAACCAGATTGATTTCCTTGCCATCTGATAAGCCCATCAGTTTTACTAGATATTTCAGAATTTATAGCACATATTTAATCTTCATAAACTAACAATTCAAAAAATACATTTGTGTATTTTCATATCAGCTGTCTACCTTCTATTTTGTTTATTCTCAGTACATAGTCAGTCTGTTGCAGGGAGTACAGTCAGGGAAAGCTGCTGAATTGATGTTCTTGATCTTATGTTCTACACCTCTGCTAGTTTTGGCTAGGGTAGAGTTAATTTTTTTTGACAGTAGCTGGTATGCAGTGATGTTTTGGCTTTGTGCTGAAAGCAGTGTTGATAACACAGGGATATTTCCCTTCTTTCTGAGCATTGCTTATACAGAGTCAACACCTTTTCTGTTCCTCACCCCACCCCACCCCCACTGTGAGGGGCCTGGGGGTGCACAACGAGTTGGGAGGGGAAACAGCCAGGACAGCTGACCCCAAGTGATTCAAGGGATATTCCAGACCATATGATATCCTGCTGAGTTTATAATGTGGGGGGAAGAAGAAAGAAGGTGGGGAGGGCATTTGGGGCCATGTAATTTGTCTTCCCAAGTCACTGTTACGTGAGATAGAGCCCTGCTTCCCTGGGGATGCCTGAAACCTGACTGCCCATTGGAAGAGGTGATTGAACTCCTTGTTTTGCTTTGCTTGTGTACACAGCTTTTGCTTTCCCTATTAGACTGTCTTTATCTCAGCCTATGAGTTTTCTCATTTTTACCCTTCAGATTTTTTCCCCCATTCCTAGCAGGGGATTGAGCAAGTGGCTCTGTGGAGCTCAGTTGCAGGCTGGGGTTAAACCATGACATCATAAATGAATTCACAATGGAGGAAAAGATTTGCAGGGTAAATATTTGCACAGCGAATATTTCATGGCATACATACAAGATAAACAGAGCAGGCACAGAAATCAGAAAGTTCAGTTCTGTTCAACATGAAGAACAAGGTCCTGAGCCCATACCATTTTGTGAAAAACAAAAGTAGCTCATCAGCATAATTTTGCAGACATAAATTTATCAGGGTCTGGGAAACAAGACAGTCTCAGTCACCTGATGAATAACACAAATCCTCATATATAGCCAGATTAGACCTATCCTCTTCCTTTCAAAAGGTGGGGGTTGTTCATTTAACTTGAAATATAATTTAATTGATAAAACAACATTGTTTTAATTTTTTGTTTGCTATGAACACATAACCACTGTACATATCTAAATCATGCCCAGTGATACAATGACATCAAGTTTAAATAAATTACTTTACCTGAAAAGTGGAATATTTTTGTAAATGCTATGAGTATTCAGTAATATCTTTCTAATTATTTGACGTTTTACATTTATTTGTATTGTGTATTACACAAAATTAAGACCTACAAGAGAATTAATGTTATGAGAAAATATTTCAAACAAAATGTAACAGCAGTTAAACAAATCTAATAAAGTTCCATTTGATTTTACTCTTTTCTGTATTAGTTGTTTTCCCTTTTCCTCTTGACATTTATGTTCTCAGTATAGTCCTTCTATCTCTTTGTCTTTCTTTAGTTACCTCTTTCTTCCCTCTGTCTTTTTTCTTTTTTCTTGCTGCACTGTTCTTTCCTACTATTTTTAGTTACTTTGCTCCTGTGCCTTTTTCAACCATCATTTGGGCTCAGCAAGAGTGCAAAACCATTTCACACAGAGAAAGAGCTGCACGGAAAAGACCAATATTTTTTTCTCAGTCTTCCCTTATGAATCTGTGGCTTTTTCAAATGAAAATACTTGGAAGAAATTATTTACTGAAATTTACTAGTTTAACAGGGAAAAGTTGCATCTATCTGCCATTTAAGCAGTAATGTGTTTTAGAAATAATTCAGTCAGGCAGCACAATTATGGTGGCCACACTTGTGAAAGTGATATTGAAATTGTAATTTATGGCAATCTGTGGTTTATAACTGGCAGAAAGAGACTATCCCTGGCTGGCTAAAGATCTGTTTTATTCTTTCTTGGGTGCATATTCTTACTGCTTACCCAGCAGTTTGGAAAAATGTTGGAATCCCTTTTGCATATGTAATGCATTAACAGACAGAAAAGAGTTTTTGCCCTCAATGGAGGGTAGAGCACTTTTTTTAAGACAAAAAAAGTCTCTGGACAGGAAATTAAGTCAGGAGAAGTACAGTATCTTTAGCATATCCTAATTTAACAACTTGCAGCTATCTTCAAGCAACATTGACATTTAAGTTTCCAAGTGTATAAATACTTATTGTTTGTACAATTCAGTATAAGCACATACTTGGAGAAATGTAAAATCCTGCTTTATTTTAAACAGGATTATTTTTCTGTATACTGGAAAACTATATGAATTTCATGCACTTTAACATGGCAAGATAATTATCATTTTGGAGTTCTTACTGCTGGTATTTCAGTATTCAATAAGGTGTATGGGAGCTGTGGAATAACAATCTTACATATAAAGATTCTCTGTGAAATTCAGAAATAATGAAAAAACCATTTCAAAGGAAATAAATACAGGAAATGTTTTCTGTTCTATTTCACAGAAGCAGCTATTTGAACCTTAAGACATTTATAAAATAATCAGCTTCTATTTTTATTTCTGTGTACTTCTGAGCTGAGTGGTGGGGTTGACACACCTGAGAGATGGGATACCATCCAGGGGGATGTGGACAAACTCGAGAAATGGGCCGTGGGAACCTCATGAGTTTTAACAAGGCCATGTGCAAGGTGCTGCACCTGGGTCAGGGCAAACCTTGGTATGAACACAGGCTGGGGATGAACAGATCCAGAGCAGCCGAGCCGCGAAGGACTTCGGGATCGTGGTGGATGAGAGGCTGGATGGACACGGCCCAGAAATGTGCACTCACAGCCCAGAGAGTCAAACGTGTCCTGGGCTGCATCCAAAGCAGCATGGGCAGCAGGGCCAGTGAGGGGATTCTGCCCCTCTGCTCTCCTGAGGTACCACCTGGAACACTGCATCCCACGCTGAGGCCCCAACCCAAGGAAGGACATGGACTTGTTGAAGTCCAGAGGAGGCCACAAAGATGATCAAAAGGATGGAGCACCTCTGCTGTGAGGAAAGCCTGGGGTTATTCAACCTGGAGAAGAGAAGGCTCTCACGAGACCTTACTGAGGCCTTTCAGTACTTAAAGGGGGATTATATGAAACATGGAAACAGACTTTTTAGTAGGTGCAGTAGGACTAGGGGTAATTGCTTTAAACTATAAGATAGTAGAATCAGACTGTAAGGAAGAAATTGTTTACTGTGAAGGTGGCGAGACATTGGAGCAGGTTGCCCAGAGAGGTGGTAGATGCCCAATCTGTGGAAACATTCAAGTTCAGGTTGGATGGTGCTCTGCTCATTGCAGGGAGATTGGACCAGATGACCTTTAAAGGTCCCTTCCAACCCAAATTATTCTATGATTTTAATAAACAAACTCCGACGTATTTCATAAATTAAATAAATGTGAAAATTTCTTATAATGGCAAATGTTTAAATGCATGATCCATTTTTAGACTTCTGAGAATCATAATCAAGTGCATTTCAGTGTTAATTAAATGGAATAATTTTAATTGTGAACTATATGGTATATTTCTATGTATTAGGTAACTGAGCCCAGAGTATTCAAACACATACATGCCATAATTCTCTCAATAAATGAGTCCAAGAATCTCTCTTCCCCTTACTGGCTTATTTCATACTTGAGGATGAAGGCACACACTACCTGGTTAAGTTAAATGAGACCTCTGAATCCCAACATATTCAAGATTTTGAAAATAAGTCATCAAAAATGCTAGAAAACAAAAAATTTCTGTAAAAGAAAAATTTATACCTATTATTACTTTATATGATGAAAATCATAGGTCTGCTTAAAATCTTAACACACAAGGTAGCCCCCAGACATTTTTTTGCTTTTGTGATCCATGGAGTAGTCAATTACAATACATAATATTCTAAACTCATGAGATCTGATTTCATAAAAGATCTTCTGAGTTCTAAAATCAGCTCATATGAGCACATGTACAAGAAGCAGTTCAGAGCATTTGCTAAAGTAAAAAACCTATTTTTACAGTACCATAAATATCTGTTGTTCCTCTCAAAATAGTTTAAGAAAATTTCAACTTCCTATCACTTTTTTTTTTCACAATGAAAACTTTTCTGGCTTAACTTATCTCCAAGTAAAGTCTAGCTAAAACCAAAGTTTATTTTTCTATGTAGCTAATTCTGGAAGAATCACATGGATCATCTTGAGTACCCTCAACTGCAGAAGCGTGACCATAGACATTTTTGTTCAGTATTGGTTTTGCCATGACTGAGATGCAGTTGTAATCAGGACAGAACAGTTGTAAGTGAGTACAATTTGTCTAGCACATGATCTTGGTCATGCTAAAGCTGGTCCCTAACACAGGAGGCAGTTAGCACACACTTCCACATCTCCTCTGCTCTTTGATGAGTGCACCCCTGACAAAGACAACCACTGTAGCACTACCATTTCTTCAAACAGCAAAGCACTATGCCGATGTGATTTAACATGCATATTTTCCCAACTTGTGCGGCTGATCAGCTTCAATAAAACAATTACAGAGAACACTGTTAGTTCTGAAATAGTTGTCTACTTTGTCAACCTTCCTTAGGCAATTGGGTCATTCTTCGATTTTACGATTTCTACTTCACCTGGGTATTGCAGTGGTGCCCCTCCTCAGACCTCTCTGCAGGAGGGCTGTAACTGGCATCTACACCACCAGCAATTACATTGCCTCTCTTTGATCAGAAGTAATAGCAACAGTCATTTGGAGAGCACCAAGCAGACTGATATGTGACCTAAAAGTGTATCGGGAATTTCTCCTTAAGAATGGAGGATTACGACCCTCAGGATAAAAATAAAAAATAAAACAGGAGCGCAAAATTCAGACCTTACACTGGGAACTCACCTACAACTTCAGTCAGAGGCAAGTATCAGTATTTGTTCCATAAAAACAAATTTGAATCTTTAACCTCCAGGAAGCATCTATTGTTCAAGTTTAATTAGAGAAAAAACATCAATATGTTGTTGCAGCCACATAGAAATTATAATCAGACATTTACTCTTTTGGTATATATAATGTTAGCTTTTCAAAAGAATAATCTTTCATTCTCCCACAAGCACACATTGGAGAGAAGATTTTCTAGTTTTCATAGTCTATTTATATATGGAATTTGTATTTTCATTTTTCTCTTCTGCAAAGAAAGGAATATTATTCCAACAAAATGCAAACTATATATCTGTCTTTCAGCAATAACAATGGAATAAGCAGAAGCCGAAAATCTAAAGTTGTTGCAATGCTGTCAGACCAGTCACTGCAAAAGCAAAGACTGTGTTTCTTTGCTTATGTCACAATTTAAGCCCAGCTGTTAACTAAGCACTATGCAGTCCTCACACGGCCCGCCATCAAGGGGAATGGGGAGGAGAACCAGAAGTAAAATCCATAAGAAAAGTTTAATAATTGCAACAAAGTAAAATACAATAATAACAGTACATAACAGTAATAGTAGTAACAATAATAATAAATAAAACCCAATAAAAAAAGTGATGCACAGTACTATTGCTAATCACTCACTGACTCATGCCAGAGCCCATCCCTCTTTCAGGTAACTCCCCTGCTAATATACTGGGCATGATATTGTAAGTTATGGAATATCCCTTTGGCCACTTCAGGTCACCTGTCCTTGCTATGCTCCACCCCCCAGCTTTTTTTATGCACGTCCTCAATGACAAAGCATGAGACTGAAAAAAAACCCAGTCCTTGGCTTAGGGCAAATACAACTTAGCTACAACCAAAACATTCATGAGTTGTCAACATTATTCTCATAAGGAATCCAAAATGCAGCACTGTACCAGCTACTGTGAAGAAATTAACTCCATCCCAGCCAAAACCAGGACAGCATTCTTATAACTAATTAATGAATTAAAGCACCACAGTGTCTTCTTGCTTAATCTGTTTATTTTCCTTATCCAGAGAAGAGTTCCCAGTTTTAGTGGTGTATGCATCTTGAGTTTAATCTGAGCACTACTTATTAGTCAAAGACTCTTCCCAGTTGACAAAACTGTGAAAAATGCAATTATACAAAGCTGATAGATTATTTCTCTTAGAAACAGAAATCGTCACATTTATTCAACCTGCATGTAGAAGCCTGCACACAATTATGTCAAAATGTGAAGATATTATTGGTGCCATTGGAGGAATTATTTTCAGGTTTTTAGTGTGTCCAGATTCTGCCTATATAAACAATATACCTTAGAAAGCATTACAAAAAACTAATACATTCAAACAGAAAATGTTCACTTCTCTTCTTAAAAAGGACTGTAGTGAAGTTTCTCTCTTTACCTGATTGATGTTACTTTTAAGTGTTATCTTTATGGTCTCATCTTTCTCTTCCCTCAACAGAAAGGAAGTTAACACATACACTGAGAAGACTAAAAAGGAAGCAGAGGGAAGATGGGATGGCCCACATAAAAAAATACTGAAGTTGATAAGAGCTTAAGTCTGCAAAATTTCCTCTTTTTTCCCCCCCTCTCCTCTTTTAACAGGTGCAACACAAAGAAGAGAGCATGACTTTTACAAATCAAGTGACCTCATAATGCTAAAGCTCTTTACAAAGATACAAGCTCTCTCTTATAATGAAAGTGTCCCACAGAAAGATGAAACACTTGTCTACTCACAGGACAAGGTAGGACTTCTTTCCAGCCACAGAGTAAACTGAACTTCCAGTCTCTGGGATTGAAAACCTGGACCTGAAAATAGGAATGAACAGTCTCATAATGTCCCAGGAGAATATGATTTATTCTTCTGCCAGATGATTCTCTCCTCATTGATCTCAAAAAATCGCCTCTATGCAATTAAAAGCTAAAGAGAAATGCCTTATTTATAATTACAGCAGATGCTGTAATGATAGAATCTATAGATTTATTTATACATGCATATTGCAGAGAGAATATATTTGAATGTAAACTAAAAAATTTACATTTAAGATGGAAAAAACAACAGGTGCAATTTTTTTGCAATTAAAGCCATGCTAAAGCCATGCTAAACTGCTAAAAGAAACATTATACAAAATAAGTTTTCATGATTCTGGATTTGCTTTAGACATCTTAATCTTTGGTTAGATTTGCAGTCTTGGGGGTGGGAGTCAATGTTTGCTCGTTTTGTTTCCAGAACTAAATAAATTTGGAAATGTATAATTAATACATAATTAATATTTGTATCAAAAAGCAAGACAAAGGTAGTTAAGAAGTACAGCTGCAGAAAGTTTAACCTGAAAACTCAAGACCTGAACCTGAATATTTCTGCAGAGCTATTACTGTAACATTCTGGCTAATATCCATATCAGTTAGATAGAAAAGCAGATATACTTAACATGTAGTTAATAGAAAGTCTTTAATTGCTGTCATAGAGAAGATCCCAGAGAGAAGAAAATTACACATTTTCCCTTTTTGATGGCTAAAAAGTTTCAATGGCTGCGGAATGATTTTTCTGTAACAGGTGGAGATAATCTAAAACCCTATTAAGTGGCTCTGTTTGCCCTTTAAATAAAGGTTTTAATGTGCTATGTAGACACATGCTGGGCAGATCCATGCACAGGCATGTTCTTACAGTGCCAGAAGCTTCATTTGGAAGTTTTCTGAGCTACTAGATTAAAATTTTGGTATAACTTATCCCTTTGGTGAGAGCCTACAGCAATGAACAATGAACCCAAAAGATGAAGTTACTTACTGAGTGGATACGAAGCCTGGGATTTTTTGTTTAATTATTTTGTTTTTAAAAGGCACAGAACACTTGGAGCATTGTGAGAATCCAAATGAATTTCCAGCAAACTTCCATTAACTTCAATCAAGCAAGAGTTTCACACACTCATACTGACACAGGCTAACATATAAAACCTTTGACAAAGGTTAAGCCTGAAAAACCAGCAGCTTAAGATATGAAAGACACCATAAATAACACTATCAGAGCAAAACTTGCCCAGTTTTCAATTCAGAGATTAAAATAACATTCCATCTATAGTATTTTTTGAGATGCCTGCAGAGCTTGGCACCAGAACTGAAGCATTAGAATCTATTTCAAAGTTGTTGCGTGAGTATAGAGGATCCTCTAGCAATGGCAAGGTATCATCACAGAGTAGCAAAGGAGGTGGAACAAGCAACAGTCATTCATAGACTTCAAAGACGGCCTCCAAAGAACAGAAAAGCTTTCAAACTACCTATTGGTGCTCCTCTCCAGAGCAGCCAGAACCAGTCTCCCCATTTCATCCTCATTTTTTTCCCAGGCTGGGCTCAAGACCTCACAGCTCTCTCTGTGTTCACAAGACCTCCTCACAGTTCTCTCAATGTGCTTCAACTTTTTTAAGCAAGACTGCCACCATTTCTCTACCCCACCTCATCTCTGTCTCTTGTTCTATCATATTATATATATATTTCTTCTTGCCATCATCTAAACTTGTCTCACAAGGCTTTTCTTTGCCCTTGCCTGCCTCAGTTCCCTGAAGTTATGTCTACATGTGAAAGCAGATTTGTAGGGTGAATCAGACCTAAAAGTCCATGTCTTTTGCAAATTTCATATCCAATTTCACTGCTGAAGCAAGTATGTGATTACAAATTAAGTCAGATACCTCCTGATGTGAAATCTGTAATCTTCTCTTCACTTGGGTTTTCTATACTGTAAAGCAACAATTGACCATTAAGTGCTTTTGACTAGAGAGCACACCGCTAGCAAGTTACACTGAAATTATGTCCTATTGCATTCTTTTTGAAGAGTATTTTACTATTTGTTCTCTGCGTTGGTTTTCTTTCATTTCTTAGAAGCACAGCAAGATGTTTGCTACTCTCAAAGTTGAAAACTGCCTAAGAAAAACATCAGTTGTGATTTTATGAGCTTTTTTACATGGGAAACAGGTATAAGGTAAAAAATTATTTAAATAAAAAACAGTAAATGTGTTTTAAAGTGACACAGAGAGAAAATTCTATTTTATTTTCTCATAGAATATTTACACACATAAAAAAGTAGGTCAGTATTAGCTTATGATTCCAGCTCAATTTCATTCTTAAATGTCTGTCACTGGTAATGTGTCTCCTTTTTTGTCCCTGTCAGACCTTTCCCATCTCAGCCTTATAGAAATAAAACCCACAGAAACCAACAAACAAACAAACAAACAAAAAAACAACAAAAATACCTCTTTTCCCACTCTTCAGTTTAATCATTTTTTCCTCCCTATCTGCTTCTATCTCCTTCCTCACTCGCCAGTAGCCTTCATATCTCCACACCAATGCTGTTCTCTCCTTTCCTATGCAAGTTCCCCAACAAAAGATTATGAAGGAAAATAAATTCATTACAGACTAAGGTGTTACCATGGTCATCTCTGACTGCTATGTTTAAGCAAATTGTCAGGGTTTGGGATA
>VYZT01040106.1:0-11774 GCA_013400735.1 Pomatostomus ruficeps
CAGGTAAAACTTGCTGTCTAGGAAGCGGTGGGAGAGACTGGGCGAGGTGGAGGTCGGGTTGGGGATGCTGCAGGAGGGCTCCGAGTCCACTTCCACCACTACGGTGGCCATCGCCTCCGCCCCGCGGCTCCGGGGCACTGAGCGCTCGGCGACGGCTCCGCAGGCGGCAAGGAAGGAGTGAAGGCGGGCGGGGAGGCGGCGGCGCTTTTATACGGAGACGGTGCAGGGCAGGGACCTGGTGAGGAGGAGGAGGAGGAAGGGGGGGAGCCGGCGCATCCTCCGCTCCGCCGCCGCCTTTCCAGCATCCACAGCTGATGTCATCTGCGGCAAATCCTCCCCGCGGCGGCCCCCGGAAGCAGGAAGGACGCGGGGGGCGAACAACGCCCCGAGGGGACGCGAATGGGTGCGCCCCTCGCCCGGCTCCCGCCCCGGCCCGGGGACCCCTGGGGCCGCGCCACTCGCCGCCCTTGCCCCCCGTGCCCGTCCGGGGCGTCACCCTGCCGGCCGGTCACCCCGAGGCCCGACCCGCGTCCCAGCTTTGAAATGGGGCGATGAGGAGCCGCAGGTGATGGCCTGGCAGACCTGGGCAGCTCGTCCGGGAAAGCCGGCATCGGGACTCCAGCAGCGCTCCAGACGCCGACGGGTGAAAAAGCAGTGCTACTGCCCGAGGCCAGTTGTCCTCTCCTACATCTTGCTGTAGCACTGCAGCAAAATTTGAGTCATGCTTAAACACACACCCTCACCCAGAAATCTAAATATTCTTCCTAACTTTTTTGAATGTTAAAGCCGTTCATTTAATAAGGTACTTTACACGTAGCCTTTCTGCATATATTCAATACCCATGGATATATGACACCAGAAAAACACTGGTTTTGGACAAGGTGCTGAAATGTATATTCTTAGCTTATTCAAAGCTCCAGAAGTTCAAAGGGGTTTGGGTAAGTAATGTTGATCAGGCTCAAGCAACTCTAGGGAGCAATGGTAGCAGAAAACTTAAACAGTGATAGAACCAAAGGTTTCATTTCTCTTCTCATGCATGTTAGATATCTACAGCCCAATACTCAGTGATAATCACCTATGAAAAGCATGTTACTCTCTCCTAACATGGGATACAGGGGTCAAATCTGTCTGAGATGTTCCTCTCACTTTACTGACATAAGCAAGCCACGTGTTTACACTAAGCCTCTTGTTTATGTGGCTTAAGTGATGTGGGGTAAATTTCACTGTGATGTAGGAAAGTATATAAACTTTTATGGCCTGTTTTTTAAGATAATCTCTGGTCCCTGACTGAGAGAACACTTCCTCTGTCTGCAGCTTCTTAAGGTGCTGGGTGTGCAAATTCTCTGCCTTCTGCTCAGAAACAGAGTGCTTGCCTGGATGAACCAGTACATCTTTGTTCCAGGGCACGGTGGACTAATTCACGTGCCTTTCAGGTTGTCACTACTAAGTTGTTTTTTTATCTTACTAGCCTAGAGGCTACAGTTTCAGCCCACAAAGGTTAAAACACCATCATTATAAGGGCTGGTCCATAATGGTGTATCTTTCTATAGCACCTAGTGGTTTTGATATGAATAGTTCCTCTGCATAAATACAGTACCAAGAGCCTTGGCTTACATGGCGTGGTGTGTTTGGATGTTGCATCCAAAGCAGACTTTTCCTGAACAGCTCTTATTCTGAAGGCTGTAGAGTGTTTACAAGCATTTTCACAGCCATTTCAGGTGGCTGAGATGACACAGTGCTAAAGAGCAGCAGTGCTCATTCTTTGCTAGACCTGACACTGTTGATAGAACAAATAGAATGGCACAGATGCAGAAGAACTAGCGGCAGTTTTAAGGTTTGCAAGGTATTCAGAGGTGCAGGGCGTTGCTGTTTGGATACCCCTGTTCATCTGAGCCCTGCCCTGACTTTGTTGTTTCCTTGCTAATCCTGTCAGTTTCCATGGGATGGTGTAGATGCCTGCTTAGAAATCATGTCCATCTCCTGTGGCCTTGTCTTATATGGCCCCCTTCCTAATAATCTATTTTAATTTTAGATACCGTCAAGATTTGCCACATGGTGCCCACTGGAGAAAGCCAGCTTCAGGCTACCCCTACTGCAATCTGTAGTTTTGGGATATGCCTTTATTTTAATCACCAACAAGAGCAGCTAGTCTCTCAAGCACGGAAGGGACTTGCCAAGGGGTCTTGCCAACTGGTTGCAGAATAGACAGATACTGGTTCCTGGACATAAAAGTAAAACAATTACTTGCCTCACAAGCACAGGAGGTTAAATGTGATACTCAGAGAATTGCATACCAGTACCCAAAAGGCACTGGATGTGCTTTTAAGCACTTTCTTATTTTAAGGAAAAATGGAAACATCCATGGCTGGAAAGACGCCTGTGAATTTGAAGAATAAGAGCTGAAAAGAATGTATTGTATCAGAGAATAAAATGCTTATATACAGGTAGGTAATACAGTTATGTTTGAAATAGTCTGCTCAGGTAGTCCTCTATTTTATACTCCACTGAAAATAATATGCAGGTAGAACATGGTATGATAAAAGGTGAACTGTTACAGTCAAACTGTCTTGTGATTGGTGATGAAAGGTCACACATTAAAATCCTAAGGACAAGATGTTGTCTTTGGAAGAAAATGGTCTTGTGCTAAACTCTTCAAAGGATGCAGACCTCTGGCCTTGTCTATTACAAGCATATGCAGCATCATCTGAGATAGAAGGTAGACAAGAAAAGGTGCTTTATCCTTCTGAACATGTCTCTGAGGAAGCTGCAGGGTCCCAGCTCCATACTGTCCACACTGTAACTTGCCCTGTTGGCATCTCAGGTAGATTTGTCATCATCTTTCTCTATCTGGAAACTAATTTATATTCTGCAGTATGGAGCATCAGGTCCACTGCTGAGTGAAATGTGGAGATGTGCTGCATAAAGCTGACTTAGTGTCCTGTGACCCTCACTGTTTGAAAGTGATACCCCCTGCCTAGCTGCAGCTAAATCACACTGATATGCTCCTTCAGCAGAAGAAACAGCAACATTTGTGGACTATGGAATATACCTTGCTGTTTCAAAGAGACAGTGATTGAAATCTGTACCTGTTGTTTGTTTTAGTTTGATGTTGTTATTATGTTCAATACCAAATTGCCCACAGTTGAATATGTTCAAATATTATATGTAGAGCTGTATTTTTTAAATGTTGTATTTTTTAAAGAGGCAGTTTAAATAAAGTGCTTGAAGTTTAAAACATGCTTCTTGGTAGTATGTGCCATTTGTTACCCAGTAATATTCAAGCTTCATTCAAGTAATTTAAAATCTTCAAATTTTAAATGAAGTTTTAGTGATGTACAAGCCCTTGGGCTGGCCCTTTGTCTCAGGTCAAATTTCATCCCTAGCGTAAAAGAAGTACATATCCATGTGGATTGCTTCAGACCAATTGACATACAGACTGTGGAGCAAGAGGGTGGAGAGCAGCACTGTGGAGAGGGACCTGGGGTTGAACATGAGTCAGCGGTGCTCTGGCAGCCAGGAGAGCCAAGTGTGTCCCAGGGGCATCAGGCCCAGCATCGCCAGCCAGGCAAGGGAGGGGATTGTCCCGCTCTGCTCTGCACTGGGATGGCCTCACCTCGAGTGCTGGGGGCAGCTTTGGGTGCCACAGTATAAGAGAGATACAAAGCTACTGGGGAGTGTCCAAAGAAGGAACATGAGGATGGTGAGGGGCCTTGAGGGGAAGCGTATGAGGAGCAGCTGAGGTCACTTGGTCTGTTCAGCCTGGAGGAGACTGAGGGGAGACCTCATGGCAGTCTACAGCTTCCTCACGAGGGGAAGAGGAGGGACAGGCACTGATCTCTTCTCTGTGGTGACAGTGACAGGACCTGAGGGAATGGCCTGAAGCTGCATCAGAGGAGGTTTAGGTTGGACACAAGAAAATGGTTTTTCACCCAGATGGTGGTTGGGCACTGGAAGAGG
Organism: Pomatostomus ruficeps; assembly: GCA_013400735.1. NCBI lineage: Eukaryota > Metazoa > Chordata > Aves > Passeriformes > Timaliidae > Pomatostomus > Pomatostomus ruficeps. Next base: position 3,958 of record VYZT01040106.1, read on the forward strand.
CTCCCCAGGGTGGTGGTGACCAAGCCTGATAGAGTTGAAGAAGCATTTGGACAATGCTCTCAGGCACATGGTGTGACTCTTGGGGTGTCCTGTGCAGGGCCAGGATCTGGGCTTCAGTGATCCTCATGGATCCCTTCCAACTCAGTATATTCTGTGATTCTTTGAATTTAAGATCTTTACTGAAAGGGAAGTGTCTCAGAAGTCAGTCTTCACTGAGAGAAATGCCAGTCTGAGGATTGCACAATGTGTCATGAAGGTGATTCCTCAGGTGGGTAGGATTTCTTAAGGACAGGCAAGAAGACCTAACTTCTAGAGATGGAGGTTTGCCAGCCTGCACCTGAGGTGACAGATTCACAGAATGGCTGGTTGGAAGGGACCTCTGAAAGTAATTTTGTCTAATTCCCCTGCTCAAGTGGAGCCACCTAGAGTAGGTTTCTGAGCTGTGTTCAGTGGGGTTTGAATATCTCCATGGATGAAGACCACTACCACTCTCGGCAAACATCACTCTCACTTTGAAAGTGTTTCTGATGTATGATGAAGTCAAGAATATGCAACCAATACTAGAGAAGATAATACCTACAACATTTTGTACCTTACCTGATGCCTTCTCAATGTGACCATCATTCTCAATGCCCCCACTCTACCTCACCCCCCATTTCCGGCAAACAGAAGCTCTACCATCCCCATGTGGTCCAGCCTTTACCTCCCAGAGTCTCCTCCATGCGTTGCTCCTTTGGGGCAACTCAGCAGAGCACACAGCAGCAGCACAGATGCAGAGGGACATGTCACCCTGACCCCAGCAGAGCAGAAGTGTCACCCTGCAGTTGCTGGCCACGGTGTGATTAGTCATGAGCCCTTCTCTGCAAACACCTGTACGTGTGGTTCATGAAGACCTCTTGCTTTGCCCCACTTCTCAGGCAGGGAAACGTCTTCATCTCTAACATCCTCAGGCTGGCACCGCCAAGGGAGCTTCTCCTGCAGTAGTGATATGGCTATAGCCAGGGTCACCAGAGAGAGCTGTACCTAGATGAGCAGACAGAGACTTGGATTCCATCAGAGACTCTTTAAGATGGGAAATGCTTAATGTTTTAGGTTGTCAGGCTTTATTTTTAACTACATGCAAAATAAAAATTACTTGACCAACATTCATTTCAGGTATTTTAAATACATTACTTCAATTTTAATGATTACTTTTTAAATTGCAAAGGAGAGAAAGCTTTTACTTGCTTTTGGTGAAATAGCCATTTCAATTGGTATTTCATCTGTTTCCCACTCTTTCCACTTTCTCCACAGAAAAGGGGAAGTTAGATATTAAAAAAAAAAGTGAAGAAAGCAACACTGTTGCTTTTAAAAATAACATTTTCTCTCACTTTTAGCTTTCTATCTTGAAGTAAGAGAAAAATAACACCAAGCAACTTTTTGCCTTAATTCCCAATGGAATAATTAATTATTTTTTATCAGTAATTTCCCTCTTTTTCTCTAATGAAAAAAAAGGGAGAAGTAAAAAAAGGCAAAAGTACTTTATTTAAGTGCAATGAGAATTAAATGAAAAGAAAAAGATTTTCCACTGGTCTATTAAAAAGAGACAAATTAAAAAATAATTATTTTGCATAATTTTATCCTGACATTTGCTGTGAAAAAAACATGTAACTTTTCGTGAAAATGAAATGATTGCTTCTCCACTGTTTGAGGGATAATAGAGCAGTTTTAAGTAATTAGATCATGTTTACTAATTAGGATGATGCTTAAAATTCAGCAATAAATGATGATAAAAGCATTGAAGGCAATAGTATCCATTGTACCACAAAGCTGGATGGATAATTAAAACATCATCAGCTGCAAAAACAATGGTAAGACAAAGTGGTTGGCATAAGGCAGTAGTTTTGAGCTTCCTTTAAGCTCCGGATTCAGTTGTCAACCCTTCTGAACAAGAGAGTTTGTCATGTTTTTAATTCTTATTGACGACTGCAAGTTACAGAATTTCATTTGGGTTCTAGGGGTAAAATACAATTTATCTTCTACCACACCAACCTGAAGAACTCTATGGTCCAGAGTCCCCACATGTGCTTCCTTTCAAGCCAGTTTTAGAGCTTAGTCTTAAAGAGGGGAGGCAAATCAAGCCATGAGTTTAGTGTGACTATAGGAACGCTACCATCTGCCTAGTCTGGGGGCAGCTGGAAGCTGTGAGTTCCTGCTGCCGTGACACCCCTGTCCAGCCTGGCCACAGACTGCCCAAAACCTGCCTGCCCTGTCCATGGCCATGCTGGAGGACCATCAGCCAAAGTGTTAGTCCCTTAACTTACTACAAGCACAGGGAAGAAAATTACCAATGAGCTGTTGGCCACATGCTGCTTTACCCTACTCAGGTGGCAAAAGCACATGGAGGTGCTCTGAAGAAAAACGGTGGGTCGGGAATTTTTTTGTTTTCTCTCCAAGCTGAATTGTCTAAAGAAGGCTCTGGGAACCAAACAGCAAGTAGATATTTTACATAATATTTTCATGTAGTTTTAAGATGTGCTTTACAGTATTTTTCAGAGGTTGCCTGCTAGCTCTGCTAGTTCTGTAGAATTTAAAATTGGTTATTATTACTATTTTACAAGGATCCTGTTCTCTCGAGCACACTACAATAGAAATTACGTATTGCTACCGCATAGAGAATAGTAAGCAAGAAATCTAGGCATCATTTCATACAGTGCACTGACAGGCTTCCAGACACAGAATCTGGGGAACTGCTCCCTCTTCCTACTGGAAAGGTCCAACAGACCCGGTCCTACACAGGAGTCATCACAGCTCCTCAAGGCTACAGCAATTTCATGTGTTGCATAGCTGCAACCAGAGTATTGCATCATTCTGTACCCTCGCCCAGGACTTTTTCTGCATGCAAGGTCTTGATGCAGCCTTTCATTCTCGTTCTCTTAGGAGGTAGAAAGTTACAATGAATTCTATGTCTAAAAGAGTAGTTTATGACTAATACTGCCTAAACGGTGTTTAGCCATTCTCTTGATGTCGCCTTTAGTCTTACTGTTGCAATCATCCAGTTCTTTAACTGTTTCAACTACCACAAAATCTTAGACTTTTCCAACAGAACTTGATACTCAAACAGCGAAAATGGTAGCAATGGTAAACTTAATTTTATATGTATCTCCATACAAATTCCAGAGTTGTTCATTCTGACCACCTACATGACTGACCATCTGGTTCCTTTCCCCTTTTGTGCACTTTATTATTTTGGCTTAATAGCAACATTACTATTTGTAGAGTTTTGCAGCATCATTTTGGCTTTTTTTCCCCTTTTGTTGTCTGTTTTTATTTATTTGTCTGTGTCACGCACTCCAATAGGCTGACACAAAGTAAAGATGATTTAAGGGTGCTCCTTAAATTAATAAGTCATTCTAGTCATCGGTATTTTGCAGTAGGTTGGGATGTGCTGGCTAAGTGTTGCACTGCAGAATTTACTGAAAGGCCTGAGTGGGGGTGTACAGCAGGGGTGTCCAGTGAGGTCAGTAAGATGAGAATTTTGCTAAAGGGCTCCTGTTTTGGGAGTGGACTGAGACCACCACCACTGTGTGTACTGATATAAGGGTTCACCATCTGTGTGTGCTTTGTGCCCAAGGGTGTGCCTTCTAGTCCTGCCATGGCAGTGCCCAGGAGTCCTTGTGGAGCTGGAACCATGCCATGGGACAGAGAGGGTCTGCCATGATTTCCTCCTAAAAATTGTCCTGACTTTTTGTTAGGTTATCACCTTTTTATCACCACATTATCACCTCTTTGAGTAATTCTGGAATGGTGTTATATTTTTGAAATACAGAGAAATTTTGTTTTTTCTCATTATTTGCAAAGGCAGTAGATTAACAATGTTAGAGTCATTACTGAAAACTATGATTTCCAATGCAAAAATATAGATCCATAACCATGTACATTACAAAATGCAGAAAAGAAGCATTTTTTTAATGTTCTTTTCCAGACATTCATAGTCTGATTTTTGGGGTTGTCCTGTGCAGGGCCAGGAGCTGGATTCAATGATTCTTGTGAATTCTTTCCAAATTAGCTTATCTTATGACTCTATTAAATATTTCATTCAGTTTTCCTCAAGATAGCTTGAACTTTTTTTTTCCCCCAACTTCTCATTATACTGGTTCCAAAAACATTTTGAATTCCAAATTTGAAAGGGTACAGTTATTCTTCAAAGTTCAAGGAAGGCAAGATTTGTATTAGCCTGACTTACTTTACTGCAGTCACCCTGCAGGCATACTTTTGAGATAGCGGCTATTATATTGTCATTAGGTGGAACAATAGTATATATTCATGTATAGCATATAAATGACACAGGAAAAACCTCTTTCTCCTCCCAGTAATACTGGAAATACTACTTTTTACATGCAGGAATATCTTTTTCCACAGCAGCACAGAAATGTTGCTGTTTCTGGGATAACACAAAGTGCTGTTGCACTCAGTTTTGGGAAAAGGCGTGAACGAATATGCCCTTTCCAAGCAAAGTCATGGAAATACATTGCATGGATAGAATGAAATCTCAATTTTTGAGTAATACAAAGGCACTGGATTTTAGCAATACATGGTCAGAGCTGTTTTTTCATATTTCCCTGAGAAAATCCCAGTTCTACAAACCACAATGTGTCCACTCTGTAATAGGAAATAGATTTACTAATAAATTGAGGGAACAGTTTTATTTATCTGGCTATCCTTACCACAAGCTCTGTATGTTTTCTTTGGAGGATTTGTGTTGAGTAGGTTCAGTCACAGCAGGGTTTATCAACATTGAGAGAAAGCACTCAAACAAATCCCTATGACCCATGGGTCATAAAATTGTTCATTGCTACATTCCTGCATTTACACATTGTATTTTTAACAGCATTAAAGTCATTATAGATGATTCATTCAATTAAAACCTTTACTTATCTCCAGAGATGTCTCTGATTACCTCTTGCTTTTTGGACATCTCAAAGCTGTAGGCTCAGTCTTCCAGTTTGGTCACATCATATTGCTCGGGTTCCGTTAGTGTCTCAATCAGATTTGATAGTAGCAAAGTCTGTAGGGAGCATAAAGCAGCTGTCCATGGCTACTTTTATAGAAAATTAATCAAAACTGTGGTAGAAGGACCAGTAAATCTCCATTTAGAAGAAAACTGCTAAAGCCACCTTATGGTGCAAGGTACCGAGAAGAGGGACGAATGGAAGAAAAGATTGGGAGACTGTGACAGTTTTGGCAGGGGTAGAGTTAATTTTTTTCACTGTAGCTGCTATGGGGCTGTTTTTTGGATTTGTGCTGACAATGGTGTTGACAAAGTAGAGATATTTTCATTATTGCTGAGTAAATAATGAAATTGCCAAGGCCTTTTCTGCCCCTCACACTGCCCCACCAGTCCCCCGGCTGGGGTGCACAAGGAGTTGGGAGGAGACACAGCTGGGACAGCTGACCCCAACTGAACACAGGGATATCCCAGACCATATGGCATCCTGCTCAGGACAGAAAGCTGGGGGAAGATGAAGGAATGTGGGTATGTTCAAAATCATGGCATTTGTTTTCCCAAGTTGCTGTTATGCATGATGGAGATCTGCTTTTCTTGAAGACAGCTTGCTCATGGAAAGCAGTGAATTAATTCCTTATTTTGCTTTGCTTGTTCATGAGGCTTTTGTTTTACCTATTAAATTGTCTTTATTTCAATGCGCAAGTTTTCTTGCTTTTATCCTTCCAATTCTCTTCCTCATCCTGCTGGTGAGGGAGTGAATGAGCAGGTGTGTGGGCCTTTGTTGCCAGCTGGGGTGGAACCTGACAGAGATGTAGTGCAAAGGACACTGATGAAGTTAAAATAAAATGGACAGAGAGTTATTTTCTCTCTCCCTCAGAAATATTTTCTGAAGTCTAAGTTTTGGGGTTATGCCTAAAGGGTGATCAGGGTTGATGGTAAGATTTTTTTGCCATTGGCTTTGCAGAAAGCCCAGTTAGGAGGCTAGTATGGCAGTCTGGCTCCAAAGGGAATTGCTGGCAGGCAAAGCCCGTGTTCTGCTAGCATCCAGCACATAAAAGGGGTAAGTATCAAGGCTGTGAAATATTTTTAGGAGAAAAAGTTTCTGAATAAGAACAATATGAAATCAAGTAAGAGTTGTGTTTATTTTGGCTGAAAAAGACGCCCCAGATACTGTACAACTTAATGTTAAAACATGTATTAGTACCTCCTTTCAGGGTGTCGGCACTGGAGGAAAAGTAGAATAAGAGCAAAGAGCTGACTAGCAAGAGGGCCATGATATTGCCAATTGAAATTGGAAAGTAATTACAAAAATAAAGGATGAGCTGATGTAGGAAGAGACTTGGACAGATACAGTAGGTATTGAAACTAAACAGGATCACTTTTCTTCCCATGCATTCTTCTTGCAAATAACAGAGTGGGAATTCTTCATTTGAGGAAGAAAAGGAAGAGGATTGGTTCTGGCACAATTCTCCTTCATCCCTGCAAAACCCAGGGCATTGCACAAAGGGTAACTCAAGGTGTGCACCGGCATCCCCTCCAACAAGTAGGATGATTTCTTGCAGGAATGTCTGTCTGTGTTCCCCACGGAGCACAGCACTGAGTCAGCACTGAGAGGGCACCCAAAGAGTCCCATGCCCCTACAAAGGACACTGAAGGCCCTGCTGTAACCAGCAGAACTGTTTGTGTGAAGCAAGGGCATGGCCTCGCGTCGCAGGATTGCTGTACAGCATGCTGCTCGTCAGCTTCTCTTCAAGCAGTGCCAACGTGCTCTGGGTCAAAGGCCAGAAGCTAATGGGATGCTCTTGTGAGTAAGCATTTCTGGACTGAGTGCACTGTGATCTTTGTGAACTGCACATCTTTGGGAAGAAATTTATCAAAATTGCTTGCAGACCCCTGCCTCCCTCTATCTCTGCATTGTGCCATTGGTGGCTTAGCCTGTACATTCACTATCACAGCAGCGGCAAGTGCAGAAGATGTCTAACATATCTCCAAATTGATGCTGCCTTGCTGTCTGACCAGGGTAGCCACTAACATTTTCATTCCATGAGAATTGTTTTTCAGTGTCTTCAGCATAAATTCCCATCTAAAAGATTTTCCTAGGGTTTTTGTTCTGTTTTGCTTGGGGGTTTTTGTTGTTGGTTGGCTCATTGGTTTTGTTTTTTGAGATTTGTTTGTTTTGTTGTTTTTGTTTTTTTGTTTCAGTTGGTGGTTTGTTTTGGTTGTTTTTTTTTTTTTTCCTGAGCATGAACAGGAAAACATACATCAGATCTAATAAATACTGAAAGCCAACCCGGGTTATTTTGGGTTGATGCATTTATAGTGATATTTTGCACTGAGTGCTTAATTAACAATTCTCTTTATGATAAATAAACCAGAATAAAACCAGCTGATTTTCCGAGAACTGACTTTGTCCTCTACTGTTATTGGCAGTAAAAATTAATAAAATATTATTTTAGTGTGCAGTGTAAACTTAGGTAATTCTGAAATAATGAAAGAATCCCACCTGCCAAGGGAAACCATGCATTTCACCTTTGTCATTTCAATGTATTTATATTAAATCATATCATTGGCCGTTGTTATTCTTCTGTTTTCTCATTTATAAACCACAGATTTTGTTGGCTTTGGAAAGCTGTTTGAAAAGGTGGATATAAATTCTTCAAGAACAGCAAAGTAAGAAGTGCTTCTTCTGTGGATTTTAGCTTACATTATTTTTCTTCTGCTCAATTTCCTACATGTATATTTTGATTTTAAGGAGTTTTCTTCAAATGTTACTTAGTTGTTTGAGGGTTTTTACCTTAAGCATTTATGCTCTTGTCCTAGTTTCAAAGAC
>VYZT01040110.1:0-30201 GCA_013400735.1 Pomatostomus ruficeps
TGCTCCAAGAATTATCAGACATCCCAGTCCAACTGCCTTCAGTCCTAAGTGATATTTATTTGACATTTATTTTGCAGAAGAAAATACGTTATTCTACAACATGTCCAATACAAATTTGGCTTGTCCTTTTCAATGACTCAGCAATTCTGTTGTATAAACTAAAGCTATTAGGTCAAATCCAAGTGGTAATGTTGGTACATTGTGACTTCAGTGTTTCTTTAAAGAAGGAGTAGTTTATGCCAGAATGGCTGAAACCGTGTCTTAGTATCAGTTTGGGATTGCCCCCAGTCCAGAAGAGCTGCAGGTATTGCAGAGAGGTGCACTTAACTACCATAATTCCCATCTGGTAGAAGAGTCCTTGGGAAATGTTTGGGCAGGCAACTAGTCTCATCTTAGGGCAGCCCCATTACTGCTTTGACTTGCGTCACAAGCAATTAATTCCCCAAGCCCAGGCAACATGAGAACTGAGTAGAAAGAAAATGGCTCTGCTACAGTTTTGCTTTTGCTGAACTGAATGTGATAGTTTTGTGTTCAGAATTCTGCAGGTCCCAAATTCAGCTGTTTCTTCAGTTGCAAAAATCTAGCAGAGCAGCATAAAATATATTTTACTTATTTACAGTACTTAAAAAGTGTTAAGTGTTCAGTTTGATCAATGACAAATTTACCAAAAAACTACAGTTTTTCAGTAGTGTGAACAAAACCAGTTGCTAAATGACTGATTCTCCTTGGTATGCACACCCTCTAAGGTACATGCCATTGTCATATCCATGTGGAAAACAAAATTATCTATTATCACCTATGTTGTGCTTTCATCTTTTAATTTCTTTTCAATAAGGCACAGGTATACAGTGTATTTTAAGACTTAGAAGAAGGGAAATCATTACCCACAGAAGTTCAGCACCATTCCTCATGAATGGTGTCTAGTAGTAGGCTGACAGCTTTTAGAATTCAGAATTCAGTCTGCCCTCCTCTCATAGTGTGTCCATTCAAGCTGGATCATTAGCTCAAGGCTAATGATCCAGCTTGAATTAACCAACCTTTGGATGGTGGATTGATGGTTGTGCTTTGAAACATAACCTACCAGAGGAAAGGTATCCTGGGCTGGTAATTTCTTGGAAGATGACCAGGCTGAGATAGAAAACGGTCCTAGACCAATGAATCATTTGACATCAGGATGTGGTAGGACAGTGATGCTAGATTTTATATATTTGAAAGCTATAAATCTGCCTGGCTGCAAACTCCCTCTCTGAACCTGCTACCATGTAGGAGTACTTTGAAAGTTCTCAGCCCTGGAAAAGCCTGTACTAAAGTCCTAAATCAGAACAGGTGTAAATCTTTTGGTAGCTCTGACTCCTAATCCAAAACTAGGCCTGCCCCACAAAATTTGGATTGCTCCCATACAGACCTAGTAATGATCAAGTAGAGAATGCATTTGTCATACAGAAAATATGCGAGGGAGAGAAACATTAAAGAAGCAGGTAATGGAAAAAAACTGTATGTTGAAAGGCATAAAGACTATGAAACAAAAAGAGGCCAGAGTACTGTCCCAGACTTTTAGGAGCTGTTTCTCATCAGGGTCATGTAGGATTGTGTGGGAGGCTAAATGTCTGGAAAGACCTAGGTGACTCAGTGTATAACTTCAGGAGAAAAGGACAACTTATAACTGCACCCCTGAAATAACTATACGTCCAGTAGAAATGTTTAAGGATATTCTTTTTCCACATAGGAGGTGATACTCAGTCCAGAGAGCATGAATAATTCCATTTATAAGTGTTTCTTCTGTTTAAATTAATCTCGTACATACTATGAAACAGTAACTGAATGGTGCTGATACATATCCCTTAAGTTTTTAAAGGGGAATCAAATTTAAAAAGAGAAGGTACTTTATTTCACTTTAAAATGCCCCTGATCCTGATGCTCTGGCAGTTTGCATTCCCTGAGCAGCAAGTTGGGCCCTTTTTGCTTTTGCAGTGTTGCAGCAGTGATGTCTCTGCAGGAGATTTGGGGAAAGGGCCTGCATGTGAGGTACAGGGGAGTTGCTGGGTTGAGAAGGTCCTTGGTGTGGGGAGGATCAGAGGGAAGCAAGTGGGACAATCAGGCATCCCTGGTTCCAGTCTTCTTGGAACAGCTTGTTTTTATGTGCTTGCTCCATTTGTGAAAGTTAAAATGGCATCTGGTTTGGAGACTTGACATATTTGATTTTAGTAAAAAACAACTGTAACAAAACTACATTATAATCCCTAAAAATACAAGCAGCTATTGCTCCTTTTTTTGTGGAGTAAAGGGATAAGCTTTTCAGTGTATCCTAAACATTAAAAGCTTAATGTAATTCATAATTCCTAGTCTAGGAGAAGAGATCCCTTGTAACAGAACCTGCAAGGGTCCACTGAAATTTCTCAGCAGAAAGCACTTTGGTCACTGTGTCAATAGTCACTGATCATGACTAATAATCAACAGTGACAGTGAGGATGGCAGGGTGAAAAGAGTGCTCACGATTTGCCAATCACCCAAAGATGGAGAAAAGCTTCCATGGATGTATAGCTACTTCACCACATCCTGGGAACCGGCTGCATGTTGCTAGCATATGCCAACCCCTCAAGTCCATGCTTTATGAGTCATGCTCCCTCCAACAAAAACCGTTGAAATGTCAGTGCCATTTTAAACCCAGAGGTTTATCAATATGACTGTCTGATTAAAGTCAAGTGGTCTGTCTGTCAAGATCACCCTGAATCTGTAGGGAAAAAGAAAGAGAAAATAAGCATTTCTGATGTGTTTTTCTAGGAGAAGCAATGGCTATGCACTTACAGGCAAAAAGCCATGAGAAAATACAGCTTGGCTCCCTTAGCTCGTAGTGGCTGCAAGTAGATGCTGTTCTAAGCAGAGAAAATTATGCAACCTGGTGATAACTGCTTGCACTGGCTTTTTATTGGGAATCCTCTGTAGGAGTTTGCATGTGTTTCCTAGCAATGAAACATCATACAGTGAGAAAAACAAGTAAAAAAGGGAACTGTTTTGAAGATGAATCAGTTTGGTTTTGCTTTCATTGCTGACGTGATTACAGTGAGAGATTGCACTGTTAGCTATAACAACACCCCTCGATTTGAAAAGTCACATTTTCATCAAGCCCATTTATAGAAGCTGTCCCCCACAGATAATGTGCTAATGACTGGAGAGAACATTTGCTAAAAGAATGGTTCTGGCAGATGATGAATAGCACTATGCAAGTGGTGGTAATAGCTCTAATGCTAGTTATTTTTAAAAAGAAGTGGTGCTATTGCTTGCTTTATCTTGTCAGAGCCACATCTAGGCTCTGAAACCTGAGATGGGTTATGTTCATCTCTATTGAGTTATAACATACTTGACCACTGGTGATGACCTGTGGTGACCTGGTCTTCCTAGGGTTTTTCTCCTCAAGTGCCACTCCAGACTCAAATTTTTATTGTAGAACCACCAAAAACCCAGCTTACATTTTACCTTGCACACAAAACCACAGGCTACAGCCTGTTTTAATAGTTCCTGACAGCATTTCAGGTACAGAGTTAGGTACTTTCTGCTCCAGTGACTCATGTATTCATCCTTGGAGAAAATTCAAAACACAATTGTAAAAAGGCCCTGAGCAGTCTGCTTTGAGCAGGGGGTTGGACTAGATAATCTCCAGAGGTCCCTGCCAACCTCAGCTGTGCCGTAATACTGGGATATTTTATGTTTTAATATTTTTTGTCCTGTACTTTGCAAGGAATATTTGGAATGTGGTAGCATATTCCTGCTGAGCTGCATGAGAAAATACACAGTCTGAATACGGACTAATGCTAAACAATTACTTTATTGATGATCTACATCATTATGGCAAGAGCAAGAGAAGAGCACAAAACAAGTGCAAGAGAGATGAATAATAGAACATGTTAGAAAACTCCTCCTTCGTCATGTATGGAAGGCCCTTACGGAAGTGGCAGCATTAACGACAGACCTGCGTGCCAAAAGGAGGCTAGTGCACAGCAGCAGAGGTGGCTTTGTGGCAAGGAGTATGTTCTGTGCAGGGAATGCAGCATTACCATGGGGAAGCTCTTCAGCCTGAGGGACACATGCTGAGCTTGAGAGGCTGCCATTGCTGTAGCAAGTTTGAAGCCTCGCTAGGCATTATGGATAATACATTTCTGCTCTCAAACGTGGAGGCTTTTATATTACACTTCATCCCAATAGATAGAAAGGACTTGATCACAGGATGAACAGTCAATTGAGAAGGATCTTTTTTCTACTTGCGCAAAACAAATTGAATCAATTCCTGGTATTTTTGGTGCTATGAAAGGTCAGATTTCACAAATTTGAGAACTGTCTGATCTGGATGGAAGAATTTAAACAAAAAGTATGAATGGTGCTGGTGAGCTAATAATGTTCAAACAGTTACAGACCAGAAGTAAAGCTATACTAATTTAAGAAAAACCCCAAAACCTGACAAACAGCACAATTGAAAACGAACTCCCCAAAGACTTAAAACTAACTCAACTTCAAGCATTTCTCTTTTCTTCTCACTGGCAAATGGGAGATGATAGCAATTCATATAAGCTGAAAGCAAGAAAATAATTGTAGATAATAGGTGTAAGTAATAAAAGAGATATATGCTTAGCATAACTGAGGGCAATAGGAAGTTACTTTACATATACAGCTAGAATACAAAACCTTGTAAGATGAGTGATGGTACTATACTAGGTAGAGGTGCTGTAAATATCAAGAATTAGCTGAAAAGGGAAGAGCGTTAAACAAATATTCTGCTCTATGTTTGGGGAAAAGCCAGTAATATTCAATCTGAGGATGAAATAGCTCTCATCCACAGTAGCTAATGAGAATGTTAAACAGTAACCGTTAAAGTTAGACATGTTGCAATCAAGATTTCAGCTTAAGTTGGATCTAGAATTTTTTACAGAGCTGGTCTGTGAGTGCTGTGGAATGTTAATGTTGATTTTTTAATAAATCCTTTAAATCTGGGAGGGTTCCAAAATACAGCAAGAAGCTAACTTTGTGCCAGTAGTTTTAAAAGCTAAGTGGCATAACATGAATAATTATAAGCCTGACATCAATCAGTGGAGGATATTGCATAGCTTACAGGGTGCTGACTAGTACTTATTGTTTGTAAATATTAATTATCTTTAATATTACTCATAATTCGGCCCCATGTTAGCTAATTAATAGGTCAGTGAAATTAAAGTTCATCTGTGAGTTTATTGATTTAATCAAATTGAATATAACTTTTTAAAGTATTATCAGGTTGACAGAGGTAATGGTGTAAAGGTAACATCTGAAGAACATTTTTATTGGCTTCATATGTCAGCCTGGTTGCATCATCTGAATTATGCAAAGTCGAGGTTAGATTTGTTACCATGCCTAAGTACCAGCAGTTAATCAGACTAACTATAGTCATGCTCGTGTCTGAATATTGAAGCCAAATAAATTCAGGTTAGAAATAAGGTACATATGTTTGTGGGGAACAAGGTCATGGAAAAAATTCTCCATCCTGGATGTTTTTAAAGGAAAATCTAGTGTAACTAGTTTGGGCAGTAATGTGAAAAGCTAAGAAAAGCACCAGAAGTAGCAGCAGCAGAGACAGGGAGTTAGTTGCTTCTCCCTGCCAGTCTGCATGCACAGGCAGCACTTATTCTTTCTTCTCTTTCTCCATTTTATTCTCACATTATTCCCCTAATTCTGTGACCAAAGGCTTTCTGCAGAGGCACATGTCCTGCAGCTCTGGAGCAGCAGCAAGTGCTGAGCTTGGCAGCGAGCACCAGTCAGCCTGAATTTTGTAAAAGTGAGAAAGGATAATGACAAGGGGCCTTCTGGATTCTGGGAGTCATTTTTAGGTACTTCTGAGCTGTTCATCAAAAGACAGGTGTTCTGTCCATCCTACCAAACCTAGACTGGGCAGTCCAGTCCTAGAAGAAACAGGGATCTAGGTCTGTGTCTTGGGCCAAACCCCAAGAGCCATCACTGTCCTGTGCTCTACTTGGCCCCCCCACCTCCATGCTAGAGGGACAAGGAGTGGCTGTGCAGCTCCCTCGGGTATGTAGGATGTCTCTACACTATCCCAGAAGCCTTCCCAAAAGCTGCTCCCCATCCCCTCCTGGGGAAAAACCATAAATGTGGTGGAAGCATCCTGCGGGTTGGGTCTGGCCCACAGGTCATGATGCTGGGGCAGGATAAGACAAATGACATAAAATATTTTCTGTGTCAGGATGGAGTCAAAAGGATATAACATTTAACAACATTTTACTTTTCTTTATACGTCTTCAGTGTAGTACTCTAAAATCAAGTTCTGCAACTTTTTTTTACAGAAAAGGTTCCTTTAGCCTTTGATAAGTTTTTTTGTGCAGTAAATGTGGAAAGTGAGGAGGAGCAGAGGTATTGTTAAGATTATTGTTAGGCTTCTAGCACAAATCAAGACAAAATGAATTAAAAGCAGATAATTATGTAGATTATATATACTTTATATTATCTCACATTGTTTAGGGAAAGCTGTGGGTCAACTGGAGTGAATTTAGATTAAAATAACAGAAACATTGGAGCGTTGAAGAGATGTATGAGAAGAAATTTAAAAATGTTTAGGCAGCAGCTGAGTGTAGTAAATAGAAGAATGTCAGATTTGTAAAGCCAAGGAAATGGATGAAATTATTTTCAAAAGTAACATATACTTAGTAAAGAAAAATTTGGGCCAGGTTGCTCATACAAGGAAAAATTGTGTCACCCTGATAAATCAGTACTCCAGCTGACACAGAACTAAGCAGAGCTCTGTGTGAACATGCTGTGAACAGTTCTCTGCTTCTAAGGCAGAGGTGACCTAGAATCCACTCTCAGTCCTGAATGGGAATGAGAACCGACTTGTAACAGCCTTTAGGGGAGCACTCTAGATACTGCAGTTGGAACAGGAATATTCTGTGCTGTAAATGAGAGAACTTAGGCTACAATTAGCGTCACTGAGTTTTACAACATATTGCTGTAGTATGAGGAATGGACTACAAGTTTTCAAATCCCAGAAAGAGGCTTATGATTTCATACATGAGTCTATTTCTTGTAGTGGCTTTACTAAATCTTACTAGGTTTGAACATGTAAAAATGTAGTATTCCTGTGACTCTTCAGCTAATATGCACCCCAGTCCTGCAAGTTCACTTTTCATTGCACAAGGGTCTGCTTTATATCTTTCTTACCTATGTCATTGGGTCTGATCTGATTGGAAGGAGCATCTTGGATCAGTGAATAATAGCATCCTGTCACCCAGGATAACATGATGATGTTTATCTGTGTCTTAGCCACCACCTAGCTAGATAGTTTGCCCCTGCCTCTCCAGTGATGAACACTGTCCTAGGCTGTGAGGTCTTTGAGGACTGGGAGACAGTTGCAAGAAGTTTGTATGTACAGTTTTTTCCAACCATCAGGGAATACCTATCTTGTTTTCCCGTTTTATAACCTGGAATCTTGATTTTGTGGTGGTTTAGGAATGGTATTCTCCAATTTAGTACTCCCACTAAAACTATACGCTGCTCCACCTCCACCATTGCTCCAAGTGGGGGCACAAAAGGTAAAGATCATGGGTTGAGATAAGAAAAATTTACTGGAAACAGAAATGAGATAAGAAAATGAAGTTAACAGAAGCAATATTAATTAAAAAAACATATAAGAAAATGAGTGATTCATGCAAAAAAATTTCCTGACAATAGACAATACAGCATGGCTCCCTCCACATGTTTTGTCAACCACAAGGAATATCTTTGCCCCAGAAGAGAATCCCTTTCCCCAGCCCTGGCAGGAACAGGAGCTGGTATAGAATAGCTTCTGTGCCCTGGCCATGCCCCCTCCTGGCTACTGCAAAAATTAACCCTGTCCTGGCTGGAACCAGGACAAACCTGCTCCTCTGTTTCAGTGCATTGATTTCAAAGTTTACTGCCTTCATGAGAAATATAACTCTGGCAAATCTGGGGAGGTGTATCCAGTGTTTGCAGAAGAAATAGTGCCACGCTTCTCTTCGACATTGCACTAGAATCAACATTGTCGGTAATGGGAGTAAAAGCCCCAGTTAAAATCTTTTCCTCACTGCCTCAGTTCTTTCCATGCAGGATAACTTGTGAATTGTCACAGAGAAGCTAATAATATTCTTCAGAACATTTTTTATTCCTCCATAAACATGGTACTGTATTACACTATTATTATTATTTTAGTAGTTACAAAATATGACCATGCAAATATCTCAAACTATCAGCCGAAGACTGCAGAAAACCAGAAGTGGAGAGAGCTGAGGGTAAATACCTGAAGGCATTGTGGAGGAGAGACAGACTAATGGGAAGAAGAGACAGGCAGCTTTTGGAATAACTGAGTTTTAGTGGACCGGTGGCTCCAGGAAGCCTTAGTGAAACCTTCATTTATATCAGTTGCCCATGTATATAGCCTGATTTATGAACTAATATTTTTTCAGCTAATGCTCAGATTATATATGTGAACAAATTCATAGTCTGTATTCTTTTTTCTTCTTTTTTTTTTTTCTTCTGCTTTCCTGAGTAGTCCAATTGAAGTGAAAGTCTGGGAGAGGTTTACCCAAGTCACAAAGCACAGTGCCTTGCAAGTACTCTCTAAACCACTTCAAGCTCCCTGAACAGTGTGAGGTTGGTTCTCCTAGAGATGTGTTGGATCTGAAATAAAAACTTTATAAAATTCAAGGAAGGGAATATCTGAACCTTTTTTCCCCACAAAAAGAGTACTGCTTGATCCCCAAGAGCACTAAAGGAGCTGTTGGAAACACAAGAGTTGTTGCTGGATTTATATTTCCCAGTTAAACACTTCTGCAGTGCTGAGAACAGTGTTACATCTGTGTTACTTGTCTTTAGAGAGGCACCAAGCTCCGCAGGTACAAAGAAAGTGCTTCTCACCATGCAAGGTGGTCACCTAGGACGAGGCATAGGATCCTGACCTGGCAACTCTTTAGAACCAGAACAGACTGAAATTAATTACATCAAACATTGAATTTTAGGGTTAATTCTGCCTATGGCTTTCAGAGCTCAGAAAAATGCACATATTGAATAGTATCAGGTCTGCAGGTTCATCAGCACAGAATCAGTATCCAAAAATACTCCCCACAAAAATGTTCTCTCCCTTTCTATCATCTCAAAATGAAGGAGTCTAACTATAGCAAATTACAGAGCATGAGGCAACTTGTGCATGAAAAATTACACAATTACGAATGTTTGGATTAGTTTATATGATTGACTGATCATCCTTAAGTACTTTATAACATAACCATTCCTCAAATTAGTCTGATGTAATGTATCCCTATCAACAAGTAATTTCCTATATGTTTGTTTGCAGTGTTCTTTAGCAGCTGCATGAAGTTTGCTAATGAGTTGTGGTGAGTACATCATGATTCCCCTCATTCTTTATTTCATAGGTTGGTGAGACCCGATGCAAAAAGGTTTGCACTTCGAAATCTGATCTGAGATCCAATGATTTCAGCATCGTTGGAAGCTTGCCAAGGGATTTTGAATTATCAAATTATGACTGTTATGGGAAGCCCATTGAAGTCAACAATGGACTTGGGAAATCTCAAGCAAAGAACAACAAGAAGCCTCCTCCTCCCAAGCCTGTCATTCCATCGGCAGCAAAGAGAATCGATCTTTATGCAAGAGCACTGTTTCCTTTTTGCTTCTTGTTCTTCAACGTCATATACTGGTCCATATATTTATGATAAATCTTTTATTTATTTTTTTCATATGTGTAAAATATAGCCCATTTCATTATCCCTTCCCAGTCATGAAGGCCACTGGTGAAATAATTTGCATTTGCAAAGCAATATGTTGCATCTTGATGCTGTGCGATTGTACTGAACATATGGCATCTGAAATTTGAATGAAAGCATGACACTGCAATGTCTGTGCTATGACCAACTTTGTATATAAATGTACAGCATACATCCTGCTTTAGGAATATGTATGAAGGACAATGCCTACTACATTATAAAGCTGACTAACGCTCTTCAGTTATTAGTAACATACAGAAATTTAAAGTTGTTTCTGACAATGAAACTGATGTGCACGTCGCGTATTATTAAAATCGGTATTCTAGTATATGTAGTATTTAACAGCTTTTCTGCTGACTTCCAGAGGAAAAAAGAAATCACCTACCAAACATCTTGTTCTTCTATAATTTCAGCTGGCACTGTTGAAGAAAAAGTTAAGGTGTAATTATTATTATTTAGACTTTGTAAGTGAAGGCAGCATCAAATAAGCAAATCTTGTCTATGTGGAAAAATAAAGATCAGAGAACTACTAATTTTGTAAAATCAGCTCATTTAGGAAAAAAAAACCCAACAATTGTGTCCATGAAGCAGGCACACTTAAGTGCGTTAGAATATGCTGGCAGTAAAACATTGGGCCATATTTTAACTGCTGTTTCCTTAGGCACAAACTAGATACAATACATAAAAACCAAACAGGCAACTTTCTAGACCAAAGGTATCAGGAGTTTTGGAGAGGCACAATAGGCAGCTCAGTATCAGGTTTGTTATACATTTTTACTTTACTTTGTCCTCCGGCTCAGCTTTTGTAGCATCTGGCAAGTCTGCAGTATGTAAGTCACTAATTCTTTGTTGTTGCATTGGACACTTCTTACTTGATTTGTTTTGTTTATCCCCTTGAAAGCTTTCATTTTAAACAAACCAGTTGTCAAGATGAAATCCCATTTTCACCACTAATTCTACCTTTTCTGTTTGCGTGCTAGCTAGCACATAGCCACCAGTAGGAGTGAAAACGTGTCCAAAGGCCTAAGGGGCTGAGACTGTCATGAGCCCTAGTGTGCCTATATGTTAATGGCTGCCCTCACCAACTCATTGATTTGGCTGGAGAATAAGGTCCTGTGCATTATATGGTTCTGATAGAAGACTGCTTTCTGTTTTCCAGAGGAAATCCTATGGCATGGAGACTACTTAAACATGAGCTCTTTGGTGTGCATAGAGTAGGAGCTGTGGTCTACTGTGGCCAGGGTTCATCTCTTCATAAGGGCAAGTCATAAGGAGAAGTGCGGCCAAAAGAAAGCTGCATGTAGGTAGGCGTGTGAGTAGAGTGTGTTTCCTGAGATCAGGGACTTGGCTTCCACCCATGAGAGCGTGCCATACAGAAATACATCTCTGCTTGTAAAGCTAGGGCACCACAGCTAGTTACAATATGAAAATAAGGCAGCTCTCTCTAACTTCAATTCATAAAAGGAGATCTGAACTCCTGGCCCCTCATAGGCTAGGAAGGGACTGGTTTAAATACATGAAACTTTCTGTAGCATAGAAACAAACAATCCCTCTTGTTGTGCTACATTTCTGGCATGTCCAGGATGCGTTAGGCTAGTGCAGGCCACAGGTGGACTGTTGGATCACTTGGGAGTTGCCCACAAGGAGAATATTGTACACATACAGCAATCCTGCACAACCAAAAGGTCAGAAGTGGGACTCTGAGAAGACTACTGGTGTGCCACACTGGCTTCACTGCACCTCTGGTGGACCTGCACGCGCAGGGCTCTTGTGAAGCACTGCCACTCATGACCAGCAGGCTGGCTGCAGCCACCCGCGCTTGGGTTGGAGAGATCTGCCCTTCACAGTGCGGTCACATGCACTTCACCTGCTTCCTGGCCACTGCCTCACTGAGCTTTCAGGCAGCCACTCCACCAGGTGGCCACCTTCTGTCCTTTGGATTTCTTTGTCTGTCCTTTGGATTTCTTTCTGATCCAAAGAAATGGAAGGCAAGTCCCAGATGTTACTGAGCTGTGTTGAATGGGGGCTGAGGGAAATTATATCTTTAAGGTCTAGTTCAAAGTTTTAATATTTCTGTTAGTTGGAGGTAATTGCAGAATTGTCAGAGACTCTAAGAAGCAATAAGGATAAGTGAAAGAGAGGAAGGAACGGAGGGGGAACTTTTATACATACAGAGTGGTATATTTATAGACATTATTTATTCTCATACTTGTATTTTTTCTTACAGTACTGGAAGGCAAAAAAAATAATTACCTTGCATTGGAAATTATATGAATTTTGGAAGACAATTTTCTTGTTAGAACTCTTATTAAATGATTTATGTGTAATTAATGTCCACATTCTATCTGTAAAATCTCAATTATAGATTTTATTGTTAAATTAATCTTTGTGCCTTCTTGCTTTCCTGCTTACTTGACAGCTTTTGTGTTTTATCATAAAACACTTAATCAATAATACACTGTAATTGCTTTCCAAGTCACACAAAGGGAAGCAAAAGGAATGTGTGTTGTTCGGATAAAGGTTTTTTGTTCATTACAGCACAAAAACTAAGGCCAGAAGCAAAGTTTAACAGCATATTTGAAACTAAATTTAAAACGAACCAGTATCAGCTTTAAAGTATTAATTTTCTTTTTACTTACACTAGATAATATTGCAGTATTTGTATTACCTTGGAATATACTAGCTTGTCCTACTGAGCAGTAATAATGGATTTATTTTATTTTTCTTCTTTCCACTAAAGGTCATCAAGAGTTTTGCATACCGTCTCACATTATGGTCCACCAGCACCCTCTAGTTGTAAAATTCAGCCTGTTGACTGATTTCCAGAATAAGGTGCAAATATAAAACTGTATAGGCAATATAGGATCCTAACTGATCATGATAATATGAAAGAAAAGAAATTATTACATTAAAAATAAATGGGCATAAGATTAATGTACAGCTATAGAAATTTTCCATGCATTTAAAATTTAAAAGTACAGAAATTAAGACATTCAAGTAGTAGCAAAGGTGAGGTTCATAACTCGATTAACTAGTCATGATGTCTGAACAAACCACATGACAACAAAATCTGGTTTTGTGGGAGAACCCATCTGTGTTTCAGCTGACATTTATTTTAAGTTCTGCTGTTAACTGGTAGGAGAGCTACAAATTTTTGTTCTACCCTTTAGATAAACCTTGGTATTTTCTTGGTTCTTAAGCATCGAGGGGTAGTATTCAAATAGTTAATTCTGTTCTTTTCTAGTATCATCACCCTTCAGATATCTTTCTACATTTTTTTCAGGATTTTAGAACACATTCAAACACTGCATCAGGAATTGCCATGGAGATTAATTAATTGATTTCTCAACTGCATCTACAAATTTAAGGTAGGCAATAAGTAAGGATGTAATTTGAAAAGAGTATCAGCTGCTCTGTGTTAATTCCCTATAGTCCACAGCTCATGTTTGATATGAGGAGCATGTTTTTAGGAGCAGCTCTTCAGTGTGCAGTGGCACCTCCTCTTTTCTTCACTTAATTGTAGCTGAGATGGTGAATGGGAGCAGTTGGTCTTTTAAGGGAGGAAAGGAGTTTATTTTTGTAAATGCCGTGTACAGAAGATTGACCGTTTGGAAACACTGCCAAGCAGCTTTCATTCTTCAATGTCTTCAGATTAATTTGGACTTGTTAACAGGGTAAAGGAAGATGTCTTTAGTGCTCTATTACCCATTAAAGAGAAAGCAGAAACACTGACTTCTGGGTTAGTGGCAATGGGCATGACCACAGTGATTGATCTGGCTGTATAATCTTTTAAAGGAAATGCACTTACAAGCAATCTTTATTTAAAAATATTTTACTCAGAAGAGAGACAATACCTTACTTAAGCAGTCTGTTATAGCTGTTAAGGGAATCTCATAAGAGATGTTACAGTACAGTTATAATATAGACCATGGCCTTTGCTTCAATTGAAGCAGCTTATCCTTATGGGTACTGGGGGATTGCCATGGGGGTGTTTATAGAATAGGTAACATCGAATTATTTATTTCCAAGGGAGTGCAACCGGAATATGTGCAGTGTCAAGTGATTTTTCAGGCTATTGAGATATCATAGTGCTGCAATGAGTACAAATGACATGTGTAGCAGATAAGGGAATGCGAGGACACTGTTACTTGATGCTTTCTTGTATTAATTCTGGGATTAGAGAAGGTAATGTGGAAAGAAATTCAGGTACAGATAAACTGAATAATAGTTTTGTTTGTGTCAACAATTTAATTTGTGTCTAGACATTTGCTTTGTATATAAATGAGTTACCTTCTTTTTATACTACTATAAGGAATTAATAAAAAAGCAGGAAAATTAAGCTCATCTGTGGTGCCCAAAAGATAAGGAAACTAATTTTTCTTATATGAAGCTCTACACCTAAGTAAACAGTGGAATATAAAGAAAAATTTGAGGACATAAATTCCTCATCATTGTGGTTTTGTCTGTGACATTGTATCAAACCAGTCACAAGCAATCTGGGCTGCTTACAGCACTCCCTTGCATTTTGCCTTACTCAAGAAAGTTACCCACCCCTGTACTCCCCCTGCCCCTGTCATCCATCCATCAGTGGGGATGGTGTCAGCAGACATTTAAAATAAAGATTACCTGGCTATTTTGAAATCCTTCTGAAAGCCCTTCATTGCTACAAGTATGTCTATGCTGCAGTCACTAAAATGTCTGCAGCTAGCGCAGCTTATCCAAATTAGCCTTGAACTGGCTGTTTTGGGGAGGGCTGGAAACATCACCATGGTGACGGTGAGCCGTGGCTGGGAAGCCTACCTGCTGGCTAGGGCAGGAAAAAATATACTTGGTGTTCACCCCCACAAAGCTCTGTGCTGCTGCACTCAAGCGGTTGGTTTAAAGTTAGCCCGTGTGGGCGTCCATCAGCCCGTGCCTGTGAACTGTAGGGGTGTGCTGGGTGACGCACTGCGTGCTAGCACAGAGCGATCCTTCCTATGGCTCATAGCAAGGATGGCACTGGAAAACATTCTCTCCACAGCTCTTGATCACCTACGGGATTTCTGACATATTTAATTCTGTGCACTGACAAGAGCATTCAGTGGCAGTGACAAAAAAATGCCGGTTTGTTTTTTTCCTGAACCAGTGCACATGTAAATGAATGAGTTGGATTCGCCCACCTGAGCATGAATGAGGTTTCCTCCTGTGTCTAGGTCATAAGACTATCTTTCTAATGAGCCATTCTGTTTAAAGTCTCTACCTCTAGAATAGATATTAGATCACAATCTTTTGAATGAATACTGAGACTAAAGAATCTAGTGAGACTAACAAGAATAAGACTGTAAAAGTCTTTTTGGCTTCTAGGTTATCCATGGAGGTCAACCCTGATTTTGAGGGGCACTGATTGCTTTTCAGCATGGGATTTCTTAACATGTCAGTGCCTGTCAGGTTCTGGAGAACAGCATCCCCTGACACCTTCCTAGCAGGGGAGGTATTTGAAGGGCCTTCAAGTTTGTTAGTCAACTCATCTTTTGAGTATTGAGATAAATCTAAAGCTGCCCGGCACCATTAGCTGTCACACAGAGGCAGCAGGTACATTAAGCATATATCTTTAAGTAGAAGAAAATGGCCTTTAATGGCCTTTTCTCTTATTACATGAAAACATTGTTTTACTGTGACGGAGACCAACCAATAAAACAACGTGGGTTACTCAGGATTTCTGTCCCATCAGGCAGTTACTTAGGCCACATAATGTGCTTTGACAGGAAGAAATATGAGGATTATGGAGTACAAAGGATATAGTATTGTATAACTGTTTTCCAACTGATGAGTTCTTTGGTCTGTGGCAGTGGGAAGTGTGGGGTTTTTCATATATATCTGTGTCAGTCTGTTTCTTTCTATGAATATTCGCAGTGGGAGTAATTTTTTTTTTTACTTGAAGAAGCAAACTCGAGAGGTTTTTGGGCCAAGGAACCCTCCTGAGTATAGCAGGTCAAGCTGTTGTGCCGCTGCCCCCTGCAAAAACCTTTCAGCTCAGGGAAAGCATTCTCTAGCAGCATAAACTGCCAGAAAAACCTCTGCTGAAACTGTGGCTGCTTCTGAGAGGAAAGTCTGTGTGTAGGCAGCCCCTGTGCTTCCACCTTCTTTTGCTGTAGCATACATCATGATAATCAATAGTATTGTTCAGCTTTTCTGTTCTGCAAAGCATTCCATCTATCAAGCCTGAGTTACTTCCTTGGCAACACACTTTAGATATCCTACCTTTCATCTCCATCCAGTCAAAGCAAAGATCATATGTGTGACTCTATCAGAGTTCATGAAGGCAAGCCAGTGCTGATGTTCAAGAACACGTGAATGATAATATATGAGAAGAACTCGGACCTACTTGTCTCTTTAATTTTAACATTATGTATATTGTGCCATTTCAGTTATGTCCCTATAACTCAAAACATTCTGACATTTAGATAAAATTTTACTGCATGCACTATATTTTTGATTTAAGTTTATGGATTTCCTGTGAAAAGAAGAATACAAGAAAAAAAATAGTCCATGTGACATGTTTTAAAATGTTGATTTCCTCTATTAACCTTAAAACTTGCATTTGACCCAGAGGCTAGGGAAATAATGTTTCTCAGTGTTTAATAAGCCTTACATTGTCATAACAGATTTATCAGTGTCTCAGGCAGGCTTGTTCTTCCAGATTAATTTGTTTGTTTCTTTGACTCTCAAAGGCCAGCTCACTGGAAAACATTAATTTAGAGACTGGCTATTTCAAAGGCATAGTACTGACAGGAACTGACTGTAAAGAGTAATGGTTCTGACCAGTACAACTCCAGCATCAGCTTCTGCCTTTGACAAAGCCTGTCTTGATACCTACTGCCACTACCGACAAATCCTGTTTAGCCTCAGCCTACTGGAGGGCGCAAAATCTTTGTAGGCTTTTTGAAATATTTGTCTGATTGTGTCAGCTTCTGAGGCAGCCCTGCTTCCATTCCCCTTCTGGATATGCTTCAGAACCAGGCTATTACAGAAGCAATCTTTTTTCAAGCAAATACAAGTGATATACAGCATCCACCATGAGATATCATCTACTTTGTGGAATTAAACTTTAGGCTGTATTTAGTAATTCTTCATATTTTCTGGCTGTTTCCCCAAGGTGAAAACTTCCTAAGTATGTAATTCTTACATGAATAAAACCAAATGTGCATGATGGCAGGAGAGGATCAGAGGATCACATCAGCCTTGTTTGTTTTGTCTGGACTTAAAACTCCTACCTTGCTGTGGTTTTTAAGCCAAGGAGGTTTCGGAGGATGTGCTGCAGCTGGAGTCATGCTGGTTGCCCTACAGCAGGCTGGACAAGGACAAGACCCCGCCTGCATAAGACGTGCCCTGTACAGCTTCATTCAATGCAAACCAGCCAGAGGAAAACACAGCTACGTTTCCCAAACCCTGTGCCATTGCAATAACATGTTTGTCACATTCAACACTTGATGAGTTTTCTTGCAACAGAAAGGCACTTTCTTGAGAAAAATAACAACAATGACACCATAGTAATATTCCCAGACACTGCAAATTCATGGAGTATTTACACCACTACCGTAGAATACTGAATGTTACAATTTTTGCCCTGGGAGATTTTAAACAGCAAGTGCATATCCAAGATGGCAGCACTTTATTATCTGTTACCCAT
This sequence comes from Pomatostomus ruficeps, assembly GCA_013400735.1. NCBI lineage: Eukaryota > Metazoa > Chordata > Aves > Passeriformes > Timaliidae > Pomatostomus > Pomatostomus ruficeps. Next base: position 17,440 of record VYZT01040110.1, read on the forward strand.
AAGCACGACTTTATTGCTTTATTTGTCATATGCTTCCATATTCTTCTTATTTCAGGAACAGCATTTTAAAATGGACGTTTTTCTAAGCATACTAATTATTAAAATATATTGTGATTTACCCTATTTTTTCCCACAGGAACTTAAGGAAGAGATAGTGTATATTACATTACAGTGCTCTTGCAGCAAGTTTGCTACTGTCTGTGAAGAAAGTTTTGATGAAATTAAATAGGTGGAAAAAAATTTCATGGAGTGTGCAAATGAAACAGCCAGGAATAAACCCATTTATGCAAGACTCATGCTGAGAGTCTGATGAGCTTTGACAATTGGAATAAATTATTTTTTCTGAAAGGAGATTCCAGCTTTAAAAGTTAGGACAGCATTGAATCTTTCAACAGTTTTAATTTCTCAGATGAAAATAAAAACCAAACCTTTATAAAATAGGCTGGGTAGTCTTGTCCATATTGACCTCATATCTGCACACGACCATCATGCTCTGCTTTAATGTGGTATTTCTGCCAGTTCATGCTGCAAGAATTCAATCAGTGAGATTATTTCTTCTCTGACCAAGCAGTAGGAGGAGTGCTGTTGGCTGAGTGCACACAGGGCCCGGCTGTGCACAGCCCAAGCCTGAACATCGCACATAAGTGATGCTCTGTAGCTGAACACAATACCCAGTGAGCACAGGCAAGTGTCCCTTCCCCAGCTCTCCAGTGCAAGTTTGGCAGATTATTTCCTCTATTTTCTTACATTCCTCTGCATCAAGTGACAGAGGACAATAAGGTGTCTTTCTGTTGTGCCAAGGACCTTCTGTTTAGATTGTATGTGGCTGGGGCAAAAAATACTTTCTTGCTATATGTTGTATAATGCCTTAAGGCACCACTGTGATGCACACAAGTAGTAATAAAAAATATTTCAGTCATTATTAATCACAGATTCAGTGGCATAAAACAGTGATATCTCTATTTGTCTTCTCCCACTCTTAACATTTCTTGGAAGTTGTCTCACTGATTTCAAGTGCTTGATCTTCCCCCTCATCTACATTGGCTTTTCACTGTAGTTCTTTCTGATTTATTGTCAGAGGAGAATCAAATCCACTGCATGCATGCCTGCATTCTTTCCTTTAATATTGCTTCTTTCTGATATCTAAAAAAGATTCTTAAAATAACCTCACAGTTCCTTACTTGGATCCAAATTTTGCAGAAGACTCTGCAGAGAAACAAAGGAAGCTTTTAAAATGATACATTTATCCATTTATAATTTAATATGCATAAGCATCAATATCTATATTTAATATAATGGCATTTCTAGGACTAAGCCTTCTTGAAAATGGGGTGTCAGGATTTAATAAATTACCAGCATTTTCCCCTTCCATTATTAATATTATTTTGTTTGGCAAGCATTTGCAAAGTGCATCCATATCAAACCATGTATTTTTCCAGTTCCCTGCCATGGCACAGAGTGAGCTATGTGGGCCATGGGATATTAAATCAAGACAGATTCATAGAATATTCTGAGTTGGAAGGGACCGATCAGGATTATTGATTCCAACTCCTGGCCCTGCAAAGGATACATGAGGAGTCACACCATGTGCCTGAGAGCATTGCCCAAATGCTTCCTGAACTCTGTCAGTCGTGTGCTGTGACCACTTCCCTGGGAAGCCTGTTCCAGTGCCCAACCACCCTCTGGATGAAGAAATTTTCTTGGTATCCAACCATAACATCCCCTGACTCATCTTCAGGCCATTCCTTTGGGTCCTGTCACTGGTCACCAGAAAGAAGAGATCAGTGTCTGCCTCTCCTCTTCCCCTCACAAGGAAGTTGTAACTGCAATGAGGTCTTCCCCCAATCTCCTCTTCTCCAGGTTGAATGGACCAAGTGACCTCAGCCGCTCCTCATATGACTTCCCCTCCAGAGCCTTCTTCATCCTTGTGGTGCTCTCCAGATGCTCTCTAATAATGTTTTTTTCATATTGTGGTGCCCAAAACTGCCCCCAGCACTCAAGGTGAGGCCGCCCCAGTGCAGAGTGGGACAATCCCCTCCCTTGCCCAGCTGGCGATGCTGTGCCTGATGCCTCCCAGGACATGCTTGGCCCTCCTGGCTGCCAGGGCACAATGACTCATACTCAACTTGCCATCGACCAGGACCCCCAGGTCCCTTTCTACAGCACTGCTTTCTAGCATCTCATTCTATCTTTCGTTGTCTGTATACATAACCAGGGTTGCCGCATCCCAGGTGCAGAATCTGGCACTTGCCCTTGTTAAACTTGCCCATGGGTGATTACCCATCTCTCTAATTTTTTGAGGTCTCTTTGCAGGGCCTCTCTGTCCTCAAGGGATTTAACAGCTTCTCCCACTTTAGTGCCCTCAACAAACTTACTCAGTATTTCTTCAAGTCCTGCATCCAAGTTGTTAATTCAGATGTTCAAGAGAACTGAGCTTAGGGTGGAGCCCTGCAGAACCCCACCAGTGACAGGTTGCCAACCTGATGTCACCCTATTCACTGTAACCCTTTGTGCCTGGCCTGTGAGCCAGTTTCTCACCCATCACGTGATGTGTTTATTCAACTGAGTGCTGGACGTTTTGTCTAGAAGGATCATGTATGAGACAGTATCAAAACCATTGTTAAAGTCCAAAAAGATTACCTCAAGAGGCTCCCCTTCATCAGCTGGGTGGGTTACCTTGTTGTAGAAGGAAATCAGGTTTGACAAGCAAGACTTCTCCATCACGAAAATGTTCTGGCTGTGACCGATGACTACCTTGTCCTACAGATGTTTTTCAATACTTCCCAAAATAATCTTTTCCTGGATTTTACTGGGCACTGACGTCATGTACTGGAGTAGCTCCTTCAATTACAAATTCAAAGGAAGTGTAGTCACATAGAATGGACAATTAGTACTTTGCTTTAAAGAAAAAGTGCCATTAGTTGGTATCCAGTATTTTGTTAGCTCACAAATACTAGTAATGATCAATAGTAATTAATAGGTATATTAAGTGAATTATTAGTTAATGAATTAATAAAATGGATATAGTAAAATATGGATCTGTTTCTTGGGGTTTGTTACCTAAATCCTTGAGGTGGGACATTCCTGTCAGGCAATACTATCTGACATTTAAAGGATGTAATCCAAAAGCAGCGTAGATAGAATCACCTGGGGACTGGTTTATACACAGGAAGTTAGAAGTGTGTGCCACACATCTGTCTGACTCTTGGATTGCTTACTGCTGGGTTGTCTTTCATGGTTGACATTCAAAAGGAAAACATTGCAGGAGCCCATGAAGGGTGGTATTTTCAATCCAGTTAACTTCATTGTCATTTCATGGGATATTACTGTAATTGATTATTCATATGTATCACACAATCGTTTGTCAATAACGCCAAATTGTCTGTTCATCTAATGAGGCACTGAGTTGAGATGAGCTATAATTAATAAAATTATAAAATAATCAGATGATGAATGGAGAAAATTCCATTCTGAAGCATAACATTTTTTCTACAGACTTTTTTATGTGCAGTGTTGCAAGAAGCAAGCAAAGAAGCAATATTGCAATCTGCTATCTTGTTCAGCAGTAGTGCTTGGAGTGCTGGTGTAATCTGTGATTTTTCTTAACTGCCTCAAATAATTGAACACTTCTTGCTATGAAGAAAATCTGAACTATTGCTACCATTCTAGTATGAAAACATCAGTAAGGACTGGATGATTCTGGATACACATTTGAGGAGAGAAATTTCTGATCTCTTTATATTTCCCTATCTTTTTCTAAAGAAGGCCTTTTGTGTTTTGCATAAGCTCATTTCATTGCCTTTGACGTTTATTTTCTACAGCTGACCAACCTCTAAAATTAAGCTCCTATTTTGCTAGTGCCACTAAAACCACAGGGAGCCCAGCAGAATAAAGGCAGATGTTGGTGAGGGTTCTCCTGCAGAAAATGGCTTTCAGTGCTCTTATTTATGTCAGATACCATCAGCAAAGGCATTTTTATAGTTTTAGTTATAGAAAGAGAATTCATTAGATCACACGAGAAGATCTGCTTAATTTAACAGAAAGGCATTAATGCTATTTTCACAGTAGCTACAGCTGGTACTGACAGGTTGGGTACAGCCAGAATTTGGGAGAGAGGATGTATCCCTGTAGTTGCCTCACATATTCCCAGCTGTGGCATAAATAATCTCTCTGTCCATGTTTTCCTTTGTAGCTTGTTTAGACTTATAACAGTGACATTTCCACGTTCAGGGTTAGGTTGTTGTTGTTAACTACCATTTTTGAACTGCCCTTGAGACCCCAGCAGCTCATCTCTTTCTTTTGGAGCCCTTCATGCATTCCTTCATTCATTGTGCTGTGAATGTGTCCCTGCAGTGAAAGGAAAGCAGAAACGTAGACTTGTCCAGCACCCAGCTACATATGCACATCACCTCCGTGCGTACATCTTATTAAGGGCTGTGAAATTAGCAGGGAACAAGGTCAGTCTCAGGTCAAATGGCAACTCCAAGACCACAATAATGACTAGCAGTTAATATGTATAAGACAACTGTGCAACACAAATGAAGTTTCAGTAAGGATAAGCAAGCATTGTTTAGGTTGTCTTTAATGCCACAAATTCTATAAGCAGAAACTTTTCTATTATGCGCTCATTTATTAAACCATATATTTAATTGTGCAGTTAGAAGAATGTTACTTTTGGCCTATTTACTATGAAGTAGATGTATTTCTAGTCCAAAGTATGAAATTAAGTGCCTCTTAAGAATTGTTTGTTATTTCCTTACATTTCTGGTTTGGTTTTCTTCCCCTATTGTAAAATCTTGCCATGTACACCACAGTATCAAAACTAATCTCTGGGAAGATCTGCCAATGCAGAGGTGAAAGTAAAAATATCTGTGCTGTGAACTAGTTCTGGGAGTGAACAACTGAAGCAGTTTTTCAGAACTAAAAATAAACTTCTGTTGAGCACAACTCTGTACATTTCCATGCTAACTTGAGCAAGCTGTTTCTTGATGGAAAAAAATTTAAAATAAAAATTATTGATGTCAAACATGTGAATGGTGAACCCAAAAGAAACTTCTGTTGTGGAAAGATCATAATGATAAGGATGGGAGAGCTGATGTTTCAAATCAAAGAAGTCCTTTTAATCTTACATCCTATTTTTGACATGGTTTTTAAAAGTATAGTGTAAAATGTCTGCAATTGGTAATTGAACAAAACAAAGACTTTCTATCTTTTGGATATTTCCTGAAAAAAGGAATTATTATCTTGTCTCATGCAGTTCTATCTATTTGTCCAACTTAATTTATTTTTAATGTTTTTAAGTGCTTGACCTCCATAGTATAACTTCTGAAACAATTTGACTCTTACTTATTTGTGTCATAAAATAAATTATTTTAGCATTTGCTTGATGCTTTATGGGTGATTTTTTTAAATTAAAAACGTAATAGTGACCATTTGACTGATAGGTGTTTAAAGTCTTACTCACTATAACTTAAATTTTACTCTATTTTCCCAGTGACAGAAGCCCTGACAAAATTATAAAGCTATTAAAGTGATCTAAATAAAATGCATTGCAATAATATAACCATTTTTAAACTAAATCCCTATCATGAATATCTTTCTTTTTAAAAGAAGGTTTGTGAGGCTTTTTCCACTTTTAAAAACAAAATTTAAAAAAAAGGGAATAAAACCTGCTACACTGCCAGTTCTGTGTACAGCAGTAGTGACTGTGACCAATGCCCTTGGGACAAGTGATGCCTGTGTGCCTCCTGATACTGCTGTAAGGCTCAAAAGGGAAATACCCCTATGGAAGAAGAAAAATGGAGCTCTCATTTCCTCCTGTAGTGGCTGCAGTGAATTGGGTTCTCCATGGCTGTGGAGGGAGCAGCACTTCATACACTGCCCTGCACTGACAGCTGGCCAAATCGCCTGTGCCCCGCCGAGCAGCCTGGCATGGGGCTCCCCAGCTCAGCGGGGTGGAAGGAGGGGACACACTGCCCTCTCCCCCTCCCCTGCTCTTGCCCTGGCTGCCTTGGTCCGCAGCCCAAAAGCAGGATTAGCCCTGGCGTTGTCATTGCAGCTTTTCTGCTTGTTCAAAAAGCTCTTGGCCTCAAAGCATTGTGCAAAAGATGTGAAGAAGATCATACAGAAACTATTTCAGAGAAGAAGGAGAGATTTAATGTGGAATGCTATAAGAAACTGTCTTCTGTGGATTAAGAAGTTTGGCTGTTAGTTCTGCTGTGGTGGAAAGCATCTTTGAACACCGTCCTGAATCCTGTGCAAGGTCATAAAGCAAATTATAACATTGATTGACATGGAACACCACTGTGAGAACTTCCCTTCTCTGAAAAAGTTCAGTGTTCATGAACTAATTTTACCTGTTGGGATACAAGAAATAGTCAGGTCTCTGATGATCATCAGCTTTGCAATAGGTTAAAATTTGAAAAAAAGATTAGTTGATTTATCCAGGTTTCTAAGGTAAATGGAGTAGGCATATATGTTATGAATAGCTTTTGTGTATGAATGAAACATTAAATCGAGAACATGTCTTCTCCATGCTGAGAATGATCATTATACAGTCCATTTCCCATGAGCTGGTGTTTATCCAGTGTTGTTCAAAATACTACTTCTGTATCCTCACTACAATGACAGAATCAGTTTCCTACAATAATCATAAATTTAAATGCAGAGGAATGTGTGACCAAGCATATACAGAGGTTTTACTATCACTGGCACATACTAGTCTTGGGTTTCAATCTGTCTGTAATTTGCAGATCCAGAGCTGCTTCTCAGTATTATTGCCTGGGATTCTGAAGATGTTGGATTAGCATGTGATGCTGTGATTGCTGAGGGAAAAAATGCCTGTTTTTAAGAGAAAAAAGGTCCAAGTCACAAGTGAGTAGAAATTAGAGAGTAACATTAAAAGTGTACCCCAGATATGTCAATAAAGAGCAGACTATAACATTCTTGTCAGCTCATATTTGCCTTTTAACATTTTAGTATGTTGTTATGAATACAGGTAAGTGAGGTGGAGAGGTGATTTGACAAGTACTGGGGATTTGACAAGCACCATACCTCAGCAGGGAACAGTCCACCAGTGTATGAAATCTGATGTCTTCATCATCTCCAAAGGGCTTTTCCTTCTGAATAATGAGTAATACATTTCTCACAGGTGACAGAAAAGGTGCAAGGCTAAAGAGGAATTTCAGTGATTAAGAACTGACCTGAAAAATAGGTGTAGAGTTGATACTTCAAATATAGACACTGGCATGAAAAAAGGAATAAGAACATGCTGAGAATAAAAAACAACACTGAAGTCAAGGCTGGCATTGCTCGTGGAACAGATGGAAGAGGTGGTAGATGAAAAGAGAGAGGATCAAGACCGGCTGTTATAATCTAAAGCAACAATCCAACACATTTGAATTAGCTGTGCTCCACAGAGGGAATGGGGAGTAAAATATGGGAGTAAAATCAAAATAACTATAGAGAAAAGGAGATTCTGATGGCAATGCATTGGAAAACCGGATGGAAATCAGCCAAGAAAGGAGACAGTAAAGAAGAGAAGTAGCACGTAGGCAGGGGAAAATATAGGACAGAAATAAGAAATGTATCCCTTGGGTCTGAGACAAAGCAATGGAAGTTTTTTATACCACTGGAAGAAAAAGAAAGGTATTACCAGACAAGAATCAGGGATTTAGCATGCATAGTCTAATCTGAAAGTGTTCCTTTTATATTTTTCCAGAGGTCTAATAATGTAATTTGCTATAATCTCAGTAAAAAAAAATTGAAATAATCTATAGCAGATTTTACACACACACTGTTTATTTAGCATACACTTAAGTGATTTTATTGGAAAAATAAATATAAAATTTCTTGCAAAAAGAAAGAACATAAGTAACTCAAACAAAAATAGTAAATCCCAGATTGCTATAAATTTCTCGTAACAGTTAGCTAAGCTGTTAACAAACTGCATTGTCACAGCTACTACACAGCAAAGGATAGTGAAAGCTGTATGACTATTACTAATTATTTTACATTAGTTATACCAGAATGGTCATGATGTTACTTTTTCCATCATCAAAATCATGTAGTAGAAGGTAGCCTAAGCTATTCCTTGGAGCGTGTCCTCCCTGGGTGTGTGTGCTGATAATGAGAACAGTATGTGTTTGCTAATCAGAACAGGAAGCAAAATGAGCATGGAAGATCAGAACGTACTTTTTATTTTTAAAAAGACTCTTGAGATCCAGGGTGAACATATGGGACTACACACTTCAGAGAAGGTTTGGAACTTGGAGCCTTCATCTGTATTTCCTCTTTATTTACATTTATAGGTATTTGAAAAAGATCTTCAGATTTCAAAAATCCAAAGACAATCATCTTTATTGAAGTGAAATATTTATTGCTCAGCCATGGAATCAAAGGATTCATACATTGGTACAGCATTTTTGCACCCTACTAAATCTGCACATTTTAAGTTTTCTTTTATAATAAAGAAGATATTGAAAATAATTCTGAATATAAATCCCAAAGATTGATAGGATAAAAAGCCAGAAGCCCCACTATAACCTTTTAGTCTGAGGTCTTGCCAAGGGCCTTCTTAGAACTTAACTTTTTTAAACTAGGATTTTTAGAAAAGAGTCTAGTCTTAAGTGAGCATTTTGCAGGGCTGAGGAATTCATTACACTGCTCAGCATATGGCTGCATGGTCAATGACACATTACTAAAACAGCAAAACAAAAGATAAACTTTGTTTCTAATCTGAATGTGGTAAATATCAGCATTCAACAACTGACTTTTTTACTCCATCCGTCTCCTCAAATGTTTTATATTGTCTAAGTTACTTTCCTGAAGCATGTACTCCATGTCCTCAAGCCATTCCAGAACTCTCTTTTTGATAAATATATGGAGTGATTGCTAAATGTGTCTGAGCACAAGGCAAAAATTTCCAGCTCTTCAGTCTTTTCCAAGTTTCTTTCTGCATCTCATATTCAGCTGATGAAACATATGAACATTTAGTTGAACTGCAGCCACTGTCTCAACCAGGATTGTGCCAGGATGAATTGAGAGGAAATGTATTTCTGATAAATTTTACTTATGATTAGAACATATATCAGCTCTTTTTAACTTCCTTACCAACTCCTACCTTACATTCAGTATATCCATTAGACAATATTAAATTGTTCAATCAAGTATAGCCATGATTCTTTGCAGTAAGCAACAAACCTCTCCTGGAGTTCTATGGAATCAGGATTAAGCACTTAGGCTTTTCAGGGGTCTGACATCTTATTATTCGATATCTGGTCTTCTGTCATCTGCCATTGTTTTCATTATTATTGCCCTGCTATGTTCCTTTCAACAAGTGATTGATGCTTATTATTAACAGTCTCCCTGTTGATGCTTGGTTCACATTCAGAACTAATGCATTTTTATATGAGCTCCTTTCATGGATTTAGAAGAATGCAATAAGAATATAATCTTCTGTTTTTAAGGATACAATTCTTACTTTCCTCTTGCTAGATTCTTTTCCCTTGAGCAAAACGTATTGAATGTGATTCCCAGTAATGTAGTCTGATTTTCTCATGCACAGTGTTAATGAGCATGTCTATTCTTAGTACATGGTCATAAATTACTATCACCTATAAATTTCTTTTTTTCTCCTTTGCCTGCTTGCATCTTTTTGATTAGATTGTTGTAACAAATAGAGAGTTGAATAAGACTTTTTTATTATCGATATTTTTCACTATTATTAAATTCTGAATAAACTGTTTCCTTGCTGATTGACTAGACTAAGCTGTCCTTTTGCACTTACTCATATCAGCTGAAATCTTTTATTTGTCCTTGGCACACCAGCAATGGAATATGGCCACATAGTTTAACTTTTTTTTCTACATGTTCTGATGTGATGATACAAATTTGGAGTGGCACATGCACATGTGGTACACGATGTATACCTACACATGCTCCAATTCTCAAATGGAAAAATATGCATTAGAAAATCAACAGCCAGGGTGGTATCAGCTGGGATTGCCATGGCAGCTGTTAGTAACTCACCACAAATAGTCTGTACAGAACCCCCAGCTATAATTGGTGGTTAACTTCTTGCTCAGATCACTTTTATTTTACCTACCTGCTATGCTATATTCTGCAGGTCTTTAACTTGGAAGGCGTAGCAAGGGCATTGTCATCACAGAGGCTGAGCTCAGGACCTTCATCTATAAACCATTTAACTCAGGTAAGGTTGCTCATTTTGCTGTGCCCACCCAGTCAGATCCAAACTTAGTATAGCATTTACCCATGCTTTAGTATAAACAATAAAATAACATTTTGCTGCCTAAGCAGCTAAAACATGCATCACCATGAATTATTTTTACTGTGTCTGACAAAGGTCTTGATGCTTATGTGGAATAACGCTGTTCTCCATAACACAAAAAAACCCCAAACCAACAAATAAAAACTCCAAAGCCTCAAATAACAGCTTAAATATTTAAATCCTTTCCATAACTGTAAATACAGCTCATTCACAAAGTAGGATTCTTCTAGATTTTTTTTTTATGCTTTACATCACCCAAAGCCTTTTTATATTTTAGTTCATTATGCAGCCATAATGTATGTTGGCAAATATGATTTTTTGTTTTATTATAACGTATTAAAACACAATCTTCAAACTGAAATCTTTGCTTCATTTTAACCTCATTTGTTATACATAAGGGGAGGCTTTAGATCTCGGTGGAAAAAAAGGCATACAATTTATCGACACTTCTGTTAAATAAGGGCAGTTTTACACTGAAATAGTTATTAAAATTAAATGTCTGTACATCTCATTGTCCAAGACGCAGTGGGGACTACGTGAATATAAGGCTTCCCCAGACAGCTTAATCTGTTGATTGTCACAGTGACGCTGCCTGCCCCTTTCATACAATTCAGCAGCAGGTTTAACCATGCAGTCCAAAACGTGACTTCTGGGAGGGACCAGGCTGGGGCAGAGAGTGAGGAAGGGCTGTAGCAATTCTGCCATTCCACCCGGATATGCCCCTAGGGGCTTTATGCTCAGGGTGTTAAAGCTTGCTCTCTTTTTCAGGCTCATCTCATTTTGTGGGAGAGAGAGAAGATGAGACAAGTACAGACAGAAGCTTGTACAGAATTTCCTGGTGAAATGACTCAAATGAAACAAAACTCATCATGAATTACTGATGAGTAAAGGGCCTCAAATTGCCTGCTTCTTATGTGTTCAGGGTATGTACTTGTATTGACGTCTGAATACCTGAAGCTTTGACACCCTCCTCCTGGAAAGGAGAATAAAAACAATTTAATAATAATAATAATAAAGCAAAAAAAGGGGGAAAATAGGTATACAATGTAAGGTCAGTATCCTTCTCTATGTGGATAATTCCTATCATTGTTAACTAAATATAAATTAATTAAAAAGTACTGGAAAATGACCACATAATAGCAAATTTATTGTCATGGTCACAGGAATGCCGCACTGCCTTTTCTTCTATAAAATGTGTGTGTGTGTGTTGTGCACAGCAACAGACTTTGTGCTAAACCGAGAAGTGTTAAATTTAGCTTGCAGTAAATAGCATGTCTAGCTAATACAGCTGGAACCCATCTTGGAAAGGAAAAAAAAAATCCCCATTATGCATGAAAATGAAATATCAGAAGAGCTTTAACACTTCCCGTGTATTAACATCTACGGTTTGGGTGCAGCAACTAAAACAAACAAACAAAAAAAATAAACATTTGCTTTTCAGGTGTGTTTGTGAGGTGGCTTCATCCTGGGGAAGGCCGGCGAAACAAATAAATAAATAAGTAAATAAGTAAACAAACAACAAACAAACAAATAAATGAATGAATAGCCGACGGAATGGATGAATAATCCCGCAGGAGCGGGGCCGCTGTCCGCGGTGCTGGCGGGCGCGCGCAGGGGCGGGNGCTCGCCCGGAGCGCACGGGATCTAATTTGCTTACGAGCGCGCTCCGCGGAGGAGAAGGAGGAGGAGGAAGAAGAAAGGACTGTTTCCGTGGATTTGTGGATGCTCTACTTTTCCTGGAAATGCAAAAGATTATGCATATTTCTGTCTTCCTGGCTCCTGTGTTGTGGGGACTGATCTGGGGGGTCAATTCTAACAGCATACAGATCGGTAGGTGCCCGCATTTGGGGGGACCCCGCTCTCCTCCCGGCGCATCTCCCGATCCCTCATCCCCGCCGGTGTCGCTCGAGCATTCCTGTCATGTCGTCGCGCGCCCAGTCCCACCGCGGTGCCCACCAAGCGCCGGCGAGGTCCCCTCGTCTTTTCCCCGGCCACACCGCGCGGCCCCGCGCCCCCCGACACTGGACGGAGCCGCGGCCGGGACCGATCCGGCAGCGGTGCCCACCGGCGCCCTCGCCCAGCCCGGCACCGCGGCGGGCAGAGACCTGGCCCCGGTGCCGCTTCGCCGGTACCCCCGCCCGCCTGACGCGTGTGTGTTTCCATGCAGGGGGGCTGTTCCCGAGGGGCGCCGATCAGGAGTACAGCGCGTTTCGGGTAGGCATGGTTCAGTTTTCCACCTCGGAGTTCAGGCTGACTCCCCACATCGACAACCTGGAGGTGGCCAACAGCTTCGCCGTCACCAACGCCTGTGAGTAGCGGGCGCTGCCAGCCTGCCGTGGCGGCGGGGGCGGGGCGGCTGCGAGCGCTGCGGCGGGGGGTGTGGGTGTGTGTGCGGGGTTGTGCGGGGTACGTGCGCGCGCGTGTGTGTGTCTGCCGGGTGCGGTGCCGGGGGAGCCGCCCCGCCGCCGAGCGGG
>VYZT01040112.1:0-62076 GCA_013400735.1 Pomatostomus ruficeps
GGAAGAGTGGCTGGAAAGCTGCCAGGTGGAGAAGGACCAGTGCTTGCTGGTCTATAGAGGGCTGAACATGACTGAGTAGCTCAAGAAGACTGATGTCATCCTGATTTGTATCAAAAATAATGCAGCCAGCAGGACTAGGGAAGTGATTGTCCTGTACTTGGCACTAGTGAGGCCTCAACTTGAGTACTGTGTCTAGTTTTGGACCCACTACAAGAAAGACTCGGAGTTACTGGAGCGTGTCCAGAGAACAGCAAAAAACTTGGTGAAGGGTCTGGAGCACAAGACTGAGGAGGAGTGGCTGAGGAAATCAGAAGTATTTAACCTGGCAGAAAGGAGACTGAGGGGAGATCTTATCACTCTCTACAACTACCTGAAAGGAGGTTGTAGGAAGGTGTGGTCCATCTCTTCTCCCAGAGAACGAGTAATAGGACAAGAGGAAATGACCTAAAGTTGCATCAAAGGGAGGTTTAGATTGGCTCTTACAACTAAATTCTGCACTGAAAGGACTGTCAAGCATTGGAAGAAGTTACTCAGGGAAGTGTTAGAGTCACCATCCCTGGCAGCATTTTAAAAGTGTGTAGTTGTGACACTTAGGGACATGGTTTATTGATGGACATGACACTGTTAGGTTAATGGTTACACTCAGTAATCCTAATGGTCTTTTTCAACCTAAGTTGTTGTACAATTCTAAGACTCTGCAACTGTGATTCCATGGTGATTTCATATTGAAAATTATTTTTTTTTAAATAATCAGTATCAAAGACAATCTTTGTCAGAATTATTAGTTTCTCTAACACCAATTATACTTAGTGTTTTAAAGACTGAAGCTCTTGATATAAGCTGCATGGACAACTACTACTTTTTAAAGAAGCTGAACTACGCAACTAGAGAAGAAAAAATAATAAAGAAATCTCATGACAAACCTTTAACAGAGCATTATGATATGGCTGTGTTTCTAAAGTATAAGGAAAGATCAACATTTTCTTGTTAGACCAAGTTTTAATGAGAATCAGTTTGTAAAACATGTATCAAGAACTTCAAGGTTCTCTTATCCATTTATCACACATGCTCTGTGAATATCTAAACTGCATTTTCCTGTTTGCATGAGACTTGGGTGCTCTGACTAGCTGCATGAAAGTAAAATCACATTCACCTGCATGCTGGAGGAGTTGAAAGTGTTCAACAAAAGCGAAACAAGATAAGAATATGGCAAGAAGAGAACTGAGTGGCCAAGCTGAATGTGTTATGATAAAGGTGAATTTTAGTCTCATCACTGTCTGTCAAAACATATTTCCTGTATCTTGTCTCCAGAGTAATATATGCCATTGGTGGAAAAACACTGCTTTCTATCTTCTGATTAATGTAATACCATTCAGTAACTACAGATACCACATTCATCTTCAAACAGAAGCATGGTTTGTAATATTTAAGCAGAGGAGCCACGAACAGGCTATACTTACACAAGGATGGACAAAAAACATCTCACTTTTCAGATTTTTTATTTGTTTTTCTAAGATAATGAAAAGCTGTAGATGTATGTAAAAATTAAAATTTAATTATTTTTAAGCTATTCAGACTTATGCAGAATCCATCAATCGCTTCATGAAGATTGAAACCTCTTGGAACAGCACCAAATACCAGACTGGACAACATTTTTATGTATGTTTGTGGATTTTTTTTCTTCAATTTGAAATTTATCAAAATAACTTTTGGAATCAATATTTTTCAGTTTTGGTTTTGGAAAGAGAAAAGGTCTGGGAATTTCTTAGCGTAATCTACAGTAGTATGCCAATCATTTTGGAAAAAAAAATGCAGTTCATATTTTTTCATTCTGTCAACTCACAACCAGCACCTGCACATAAAAGAAGCCCTTGGAAAGTGCTAGCAGCCAGGGTGTGGTGAGTCAGCAGGGTCACGGCAAGGTAGTTCACATGGACAGGCACACAGAAAGAACACTGAAGCTCTGGAGCAGTTGGATCAATTGGCCAAGGCCAGTTGTGTGAGGTTCAACAAGACCCTGTACTTGGGACAAAACAACCCCATGCAGTGCTACATGCTGGGAGAAGAGTGGCTGGAAAGCTGCCCAGCAGAGAAGAACTGTTGATCAACAGCCAGCTAACATGATCCAGCATGTGCCCAGGTGGCCAGGAAAGCCAAGGACATCCTGGTTTGAACTGGAAATGGTGTTGCCAGCAGGACAAGGGCAGTGATTGTCCCCCTGTACTCAGCACTGGTGAGATCAAAGCTCGAATCCTGTGTGGAGTTCTGGGCTCCTCACTGCAAGACAGACATTGAGGTGCTGGAGAGTGTCCAGAGAAGGACAATGGCACTGGTGTAAGGTCTGGGACACAAGTCTGATGAGAAGCAGCTGAGAGGGCTGGGGGTGTTTAGCTTGGAGAAAACAAACCTGAGGGAAGACCATATCAATCTCTACAACTGCCTGAAGGAGTTGTAGCAATGTGGTTATTATCAATCTCTTCTTCCAAGGAACAACTGGCAGGGCAAGAGGAAATGGCCTCCTGTTGTGCCAGGGAGGGTATAGATTGGATATTAGGAAAAATGTCTTCACCCAAAAGATTGCCGAGTACTGGAACAGGTTGCCTAGGGAAGTGGTGGAGTCACCATCCCTGGAGACATTCAAAAGATGTTGCACCTGGGGACATGGTTTAGTAGTAGACTTGGCAGTGTTATGTTAATAGTTGAATTCGATGATCTTATTCAACTTAGATGATTCTATGATTCTATGATTAATTTATTTTTATCTTTTATCCAAGGAAGAAAATTCAACACAGCAGAAACTTAATGTTGCCCTTGTTCAGTGAATATATTGTCAGAAAATTAAGACAGGTCTACTTTACTTTTCCAGTCTTAAAATACACAATTTATCAAGCTTAAAAAGAAAATCCCTTTCACTTCCCACTTAAAGTGTTTTGACTGAATATTCTTATAATGGTAAAGTGTAGTTTCTTGAGTGTGTATTTTTACATGGATGGCTATTTCTCCATTTTAAGAGGACAATGACAGATTTGAATATCTGCAGAGAACTGAAAACTGGTGCCTGTAGCTAAAAAAAAGTGGTTTACAACACTACCTACTTTAAACCAAATTGGAAAGCAGGAACTCTGAAGAGCAAACCGAAGCGTGACAGAGACAGCAATATCCTAACCTTTCTTTAACTATTTATTCATGAAAGGCACTTCACTGTCAAGTTTATAATTCTGTGTTGATACTACTTTTGGAATTTGCATTAAATGACATTTTGATTATAGTATTCAAATGTCTGTGCCCTTAAAACTTTGCCATTTATTTTGTATGCAAAAATCTTTCAGCTAAATGTCCCCATTTCCATCTTGCTCTGGATTCCACTGAGACGATATAGGAAAGAATACCTAAGGTTCTCCTCCCCAAAAAAGTCTTGTCAGGTAAAAGAAATTCAAATTATAACACATTATGCACCAGCTATTTGATTCTTAGCTCTAGATTATAGTTTTGAGCAAATAAGAGGGTTTTGTTTTGTTAGAAGTAGACACCTTGTTTTTTATTTTAAATCTATCTTTGTTGCTAATAATCCAGGACATAGACAAAGCAAGCGTGTGTAGTTATTATGTAAATTCTCTGACCATGCCTTTGAGCCATAACCTTTTGAAACCATTGGGAGTTTCAACCCAAACAATTAGATACATTCAGTGAGGGAAAAAATTACTAATGATATTAAAACAGCAACAGGGGCATGACCTCAGGAAGTTCTTAAGTCAGAAAGTGCTTGCATCTGCACAGCTGGGACCTGGGAAACTATTACTATGCAATTGCCCTGTCTCCTCTTTTCTTAGGCATCTACTGCTGACCAGTGGCAGTGACAAAAATGGTAGAATAATCATCTGTGTGAGCAGAATTAAACGTGTTATATTAAGCCATACTACCTATTATATTTTTTCTTTGAACCAGATGGAACACATTTTGCTACCACTAAAATTTCTGCTTTAGAAAACAGGATCAGATCAAAATATCTGATATTTTGTAAAATGTTTTATACCTGCCATGAACTGGCATCTATCAGATTGCGTTCTTCAGTCAGCCATATATTTTCCTAAAGGTTCACTGTAACAAACAAAAGCAAAATGCAAACCAGAATGTTTGCCAGAGTCATGGGGAGACCATGATGTACAGAGGATGAAAATCAAGATTTAAAAGCATACCCAAGATAACCATTAACTTTTAGCACACATCTTTTCCCTCACTTGAATCTAAAAGCAGTGTTTCCAAAACACATGGTTAATATTGTATTAAAAAAATGAAATCAAATTTCTTGGCAACAAAATGCTTCCTTAAGGAGAGAATATTAAAGGGTTTGCTACTCTTCAGTTTTGAGAATTTTCCAGTTGCTGGAACGCAAAGCAACATAGAATGTAAGCATATGTTTGAAAAATGAGCAAATCTATGGTCTTAATGTCTGCCTAAACACTTGTTTAGACCCAGGTTAGACTGTCCATTTTCATTCAAACTAAAGTTCAGCACAGGGTGAGGACGTGATTCTCAGATGTTTCGTGCTAAGTCACACACCTCTGTGCCTTCTCATAGCTCAGAAAAGGAGAAATAAATTTACCCTGTGTGTACCATGCAAATTTAGTTGTACAAAATAGTGAGGTAATCCTGAAAGAAAGATACTACTGTGGTATAGTAGTACAATTTTATGCATTTTATCAGATTGATAAAATCAGCAATACTATGTTGCACTTACTTTGCCAGGATAATATAAAAACTCAACACAATTGGGTATTAGTGTTGACTTTAATGAAAATGAAGTAAAAAATACCAGTGTTTTGTTATGTCTTTTAATTTTACAGGGAAGAAATAGTTCAGCACTGTATTTCATACAACCTCAGAAGTGCTCAGATGAAGTGGTTTTGTTTTTCTGAATAATAACTTTGGAAAATTTTAAGAGAAACCTTTTAGTACTAACTGCAGTTGTTCAAGTTTTTAACACACTTTTTATTGCAAATATTTTAAGTAGAACTAATTTGGAGTGTTTTCTTTGCTTAAAAGAAGAAAATATGAAAGTCCTGATTGACATGATAATAGGTTTGCTGTTAAAATGTGCACTGAAAATCAACTACATTACTTCAGAGCTGAACATTTCTGCAGAAAGATGAAAGCTAAGCATATTTCACTTAAAGCTGTAATTTTTCAAAGCTCTAATTAAGGCTTAAAATATTTTTTGAAGTGTTCTACATTAATATTGCTAAAGAACTTCCTGTTACAAATTTGTTGTGCTAGAAAGAAGCTGCAGATTTCAAAATAGAATTATGATACAATTTTTGTTTAAACCTAAATGTCTCTATCAACATTGACCTCTAGGAACATTAACTCAATTGTGTGTGTTTACACAGTCACAATCATCAAGAGCACTGAAGAAAACCAAGGTAGCTAAGGCATAAACTGTTGAGTAGAAAGAGGCTATTGTGTGTGTTAAGGGATGTAGCACAGTACATTTGATTTTTCTTCCAGTAGTGTAAGGTTAGAGGGCATTCTATTAACCTGACAGCTTAAGGTCTCAGGACTTGTCAAGACTGTGCCTCTCCACATCAGCCCCTCCTGATAGCTGAAATAAGTACAGATGTTTCCCTGAAACTCTACTGGCTTTCTGATACACATCTTTCTCTTCCTTCACATTTGCACATAAAACCTTTCTAGAAAAACACTGCCATGGAATGATACAGCACCTCCTCATTTACAGTAACTGCCAGTCAGGGATAGGCTTCAAATTTCCTCCCAACCCTAGGACTAGAGAAAGTGGAATGTAACTTCTCAAACCCTTCCAAATATCATACCACCACAAGGTTGTCAACACCTACTAAAATTAACATGCATAGAAAAAGAGTGGCACAAGAAATACCTGGACATCCTAACATGGTAACAGTGGCTGACCAGCAGTCACAGGAGCAGGTGAATAGCTTGCTACTGCATCATAACACCACCCCTGTGAGTAATGTTGCATAGTAAAGCACCGGCAGCGGAATAAGCAGGTTCTCACAGCTCTGAAATAGGCAGTGCAATCAAGCTTTTGCATTGGAGAAAAGGTTCAAGGACCCCAGCCCTGAAAATGGTCTAGTCTGGGTCATCAGAGAGTTAATCAGGATGGAAGAGTTCATCAAAGGTCAAGATAAACGAAGGGATATCGTTTATATGTTACAGTCTTGGGCAAAATGAGTTGGGGAAACATTAATTTATTGCCAATCGAATTAGAGATGGATATTGTGGGAAAAAAGAGCTTAAACTTATTCTTCTTCTTCTCTTCCTCTTCTTCCCAGGCTCGACTTCACTCCTTCATCCCTATCTCCTCTGCCCCAATAGTTCAGGGAACTGGGGAATCAGTACTGCAAGTCCATAGAAGCTCTTCTCTCTCTCTCTCCCCTCCTTCTCCTCACACTTTTTCCTGTTCCAGCCTCGGGCCTTCACACAGATTGCAGTCCTTCAAGGTAGACCTGAATCTGTATGGGCTTTTCTGTGGCCATAGTTCATTCAGGGCGTGTCCACCTGCTCCACCAGAGTCTTTCCCAGGGTTGCAGGACCCTCCCTGCTGGGTCCCTCCCGCCTCCGTCCCTGCTCCCGCTGTCCCCTGGTTTCCCGCAGGGCTGTTTCCCGCACGGTTCCCCTGGCTCAGCCCTGGCTGCCGGGCAGCGTTTTGCCCTCCCTTGCCCAGGCTTTCCCCGGGGCTCTCGCCCTCCCTCCCGCCCGTGGCTGAGGGGCTCAGCCGTGCCCGGAGCTGGGGCTGAAACTGGCCATGTCTGGCATGGGGCCACTGGAGACCTTTAGGTTAATTGTTGTTGAATCCTCTGACTTTGTCTCAGGAACTTCAGCACACCCAGCCTGTAGGACCACAACCATCTGTGAGATCTAATGTAATGAATATTGCACCTAGAGTAAAAGTAATGTCTGGTAACTGCCAGTAATAATAGAAGTGATTGAAAATTAAAAGATTTAATTTAATCTTCTTACAGAATCATGACTAAACAAGTCTAATTCATCATGTATTATGAGATAATACACCAATTAATAATAATTAAACTATGTCATGTACTTGAAGCAGTATTTTAAAAATGAGCATTCATACTTAAAGCCCTCATAAAGGAGCTTTGTGCAGATGACTCTTATATATATAAATGTTATAAGGAGAGCTGTTACTGAAAGATTTTTTAATTTTGTTTTTAATTTAAGAGCCAAAATAGAAAATCAGGTTTCCTGTTATATACATATATACATAATTAAAGCCTTCATTATAGGCATACTGGAATTTATTCTGATGACTGACAACCATGAAATTCTAAGTGACATGCTGAGAACTCTGTCATTTATTTTCCTGATGTCCAGCTGCATTTAAAGAGCTGTCCTTCAATGTCTCAATATGAATACATTTAGACATTAGCTAATGTATCATTCTTGACATCTATTCACCTTCAGCAATGCACTAAAAAAGACAATAAATGTAAAGCAAAGTCAAAGGGCGGTCTTATCTGATGCACGATAAAATACTCTCTCTAAATCCAACCACATGAAGTACATGTAAGGGTGAAAGTCACACAGTGCTTCCAAGTATTTACTCCTTTTGAAGCTGTAATGTTAAATTCTACCAAGGCTTATTCTTATTTTTAAGGAAAGTTGTTGCAGTACTTTACAAGTCCATGCATTATTATGTACCCCAGAGCCTCTGTATGCATATCCAGCATTCCTTTGGAGTAGACTTTACTCTCAGTTCAGCAAGAAAAACCTTGTCACCACCTGCTTTAAATATGATTAGCTTCACAGTCTCGTACTAAGTGCTTAAACTTCCTCCATTTTGTACATATTTCTGCTTATCCTAGTTTAAAATGCTAAGCTCATTACACAATATCAGTAGCTGAGGTGAGAAAATCTGTTGTGAATATAAAGCATGCTTATACAAGATTGATAAGTCATAGAAATAAAATCATTGCATGGAAATGTTTGCTTTATGCAAGTATCACGCTTTATCAGATATGTGCCATAAAGTATCACTCCAGAAACTAAAAGTAAATTTCACATAAAATGAAGATAAATTTAAGAGAGACATCTATAGCAAAGCTGGTATTATTCTTAAGCAACAAAAATTAAACTTGAGCTGCTGCTGTGCCCTAGTCAAACCATCCTGATCTCTGTTCTGGTCTTCTGTGGGGGTTTTTTGTTATTGGCAAATCTTCCCATCCTTCCTGTGTAATAAGTGACAATCATACTTTCAGGTGTACTGGGAATGCCCAAGCACATGCCCTGGCCTTGGAGGGAGTTTTACAGTGTCTTTTGCAACACTGTGGATCCTGTGCAGTGCTCTGGTGAAAGGGCCTCAGGAATGAGTCTGTGGGCTGTGGCCTCCCCCCCACTGGACCTGGCCAGAGCTGATTTTCAGCACAGCTGCTGAGTTGGCTTTCCTTGTGGGCACATTCTTCTCCTTCCAGCCTTGTTAACCTCCTCTTAGACCTGAGATAACTGGGCAATAGTACCACCTTTCTCTTATCTCAAATTCCCCTCAGGTGGCTTAATTCACAGTTCAAATTTCCAGGTATTTGCAGAGGCATATTTGGGGGAGGGAAGGTGGTTATAGATGAGCAGTTGCTTCTTTGCACAGTTTGCCATAGTGGGCAAAGTCCTTCGGTGATCTTAACACTGTTTGAGGCAACTGTGATCTTTAAGTCTGTTACAATACATGCGCGCACACACACACACAGACACACACACACATAGAAAAAAAATCAGGTCTAGTAAAGAAGCAATATACCACTTAAAGACGCTGGTTTATAGAGATGTGAAATTAATCTAAATCGGAATGATTTCCTCAGAAACATGTGAGTATCTGCATGTTAAGCCTTAACACTGGCAAAGAGAAAACAAACCTAAAGAGAGTATAAAAAACATTACAGTGGATTTTCTAAATATTTCTTTATCCTTATTGTCACTAAAAATAATTTATTTCCAGCACCTATAAAATCAGTACTTCTTTTTAATATTTCTCCTGAGTGTATGTTTAAAGAATTGCTTAGGGAAGAGTAATTTCATATTTCTAACGTATCACTAATAGTTGAGGTTATGTGGAAAGACACCCGAGTCATAATCAAAGCACAGTCAAGGAAAGACTGCAGAGTAGGAAAGGCAGCTTAATAGCTTTGAGATTCCCTTGTTTATAGGGTTTTTTACACATGCTGTTTTGACTTTTCACCTGCCCTGAGCTCTGGTGCAAAGGGAGACATGAAGACCCCATTGTTTTTATGCTTAAGACTGGTATCTGAACAGTCTTTGAAAACTTCTTATATCATCTGCTCTACATGGCAAACTGTGCAGCACCAAACATGCAACGGTTAGTATGTGCAAAGAGAAATGAGCTAGAGTATTCATGGTACACAAATTATCTGAAGACTGTGTTTTGGAGAGATTATATTGTATAATAAAGCCAATTTCCTCAGTTTGCATCTTCCAGTCTGACTAAGCTCTCAGTACAGGTGGCTTACAGATTTCATGATTTGACAGAAAACTTCTCAGAAAAAAGAAACGTTCCTCACACTGAGGATAGCCCAAGTGCATTTCATGGTATTGTTTTCTATTTGAAAACAAAACAAAGTAAAAAACAGTCCTAGACATGGGGATAAAAAAAATAGTACCTCTAAGATCCTTTCACAATCCTAATGTTAGAGATGAGGCCAGTCATAACTTAACAAGGTGTTGTGCTATGCCAAAACAGACAAGCCATTAAGCATATTGTCTTACGAGGTAGTACGAATTTTATCGAGTGCCAGTTCAGTTGAAGCATTTAGTGTAACTGGTGCTATGTGGCACATTAATCAAATGAGAAGCATTTAGATGTTCTTTGCTTTGTAAATTATAATAAATAAATGGCATTCCTACTTGTTATTTATCTACCTTCAGACTTTAATGAATATTTCTAGTGCTAATTGCTGATTTGCTATATTTAGAGGGAACAGGAACATATGGAGATAATAACACAATGTGATATTTATGAGGTGCCAGTTCCCTTATAAATATAGAAATTGAGTAATTAGAGTTAGAAATATTCATCGGAATTTCAATGTACACTTTGGGATTTCAAATTAAATTGAGCTAAAGTTGGTGATCCTTGTAATAAATTAATATTTGGGGATTTGAAATTTAATTCACTAGAGGTATGCCTTCAACTACTGAATAATTTAAGTAAAAGTAACACTGGACATAACAAACACATTTAGTGAAAGGGGAGGCATCAAAGGCCAATTACAGGCCTTTGACAGTGTAGAATTGTTGTTATCACAGATTGTAACACATTTGTAATTTCTCACTATGTCAGTCTGTTTCACTCCTTCACTGCCTGTAGTAGAAGACAGGTGATTGAAAAGTGGTGGGACTTGCATGTTTCCCAGGTCAAGCCAGTACCTACAAAGATATGACTTGATCATAAGAGTTATAAATTACACTATATAAATTAAATGCTTCACTGATATAGATTGATTTTGGGCTATTCTTTTAAACCACTAATAATCTTTTAAATAATAATAGTACCGAAATCAGGTTGCTTATGAAGATTTAAAATCAGTTTTGGTAACTTGTGCCTTCTGAAAGCATCACATACAACAAAACCTAAATTGTAAATAATTCAATAATAATAATAAGCCACTTCAGACTTAAATGGTTGAAAATTTAGAGGAAACACAAAATGCCTGTATGATGTTGATTGATTTTGGCAAAAGACATAGAAAAGCCTTCCAGAGGCATCTTTTGGGTGTTGACACACCAAAGGAGATCCAGTGAAGAACCATGAAGGCGTTAAAACGATCTGAGAATCTGGTACATGAGGAAATGCTAAAGAGAGCTGGGGCTGTTTAATGTCAAGAAGAAAAGGTTTGAGGACATCTTACCAATTCATTTATATCACTTGGCAGGACGGAAGAAAACAAAACAAGAGACAGATTCTCCTCAGCGATATCTAGTGAAAGACCAAGGGACAATGGACACATTCTGAAATACAGAAAACTCTCTAAACACAAGCAATAATTCTTACCACGAAAGTGGTCAAAACAGGTTGACCAAACAGGTTTGGAAGCTATATAAGGGAGATACTAGAAATATGATACAGTCCTGAGCAATCTGCTCCCTAGTTGGCCCTACTTTGAATAGGAAAGTTGGACTGGATTTTCTCCAGAGGTATCTTCCCGATTTAGCAATCATTCTGCGAAGTCTCTAAGGAAGAATTTGTATTAAGCTTTATTCTTTACATAAGATGCCTCTGAAATGTGAGGTTGATGTGGGTAGGAGGATGCAATCAAGTAATACCTTCAGCTACCACAAGCATGGTGTTCTGTAGGACATGGATTTATTTGAGATGTTAACTTGATTATTAAAGTAGAGGGTTTTTGGCTTTTTTTCTTTTTTTTTTTTAATGTGAAAATATTTACTTTGCAAAGAAATTAAAGTTAAGGACATAAATTAATCACTTGAGTTTCTTCCTTAACTATGCGAAAGTGTAATAAATTATAATGTGATTATTGTGCTAAGTAGCCTGGGTTTTACAAGAAGCTGGCTCCTTATCTAAGTTAAATGTTTGCGAGTTTTACTTTCATTAAATGTTATCTACATTCACATAAGCAAATTCATACATAAATTCCTATTAATCAGTTTTAAAAAGATTTTAATGAAAGCACTTTACAAACTGAATGAGCAAAGGCTTTTAATATATACAGCAGATTTTTAACTGATTAATATTGCTGTCCCTAAGTGATAATGGATTTATAAGCTTTAAATCTAAATGCATCTGACTACTGAATAAGTAAAACCAAATGAATAGAAGCTTTGAAAGCTTCTTGTCATTAAAACTGGACATGAACATTAAGGTGATTTTCTAATTGAAGTTAAATTAACAGCCTGTAATTCAAACATGATACTTCAGGATCTAAGCTATGGGCTCATGTGATTCTGTAAGAGAATCATATGCTTCTAATATAATTTGGAAAACTTCATTACCAGAAGGCATATCATACCTTAATTGCAGAGATTTTGTCTGCAATTTAAAGCAGCAGCACATGCTTCAGAATGAAGATCTCAGAACCTGACACATTTATATGCCTTTCATTTCATGATTAGCTTCCATGTTTATAACCCTTCCATATTAATTGAGTATGAAGTGACAGTATTCAGAAGCAGAAGTCCAAGTTTTCAGTGAGTTTTTACTATGGCGTTATGTGCTGCTTCCTGATGTCACTGTTGTGTGCAAAGAGCTCATTTAGATGTCATTCAAAGTGGTCACAGAGCTACATCACACCATTTGAAACTGCACTGAAATTCCTCAATACAATTAGAATTCACCTAATTCAATGACCACTTCTGCTGTAGTATGCTTTTAAAGAAATAAATAGCTCCCACAGACCCTGGCTAGACTTCTAAAGGAGTGGAAAATTATTTTACATTTCTCCTTTATTTTTAGAAGACAATGACATAAAAAAAGCATTCAATTGCTTAAGGAGATCTTGTATAAAATAGATACATTTACAGAAGGTCATTTTCCAAACAATAGAAACAGCAGCAAGAGCCAGAACAAGATTGTCGCCGGTAATCCTTCAATTCATCATTGTGTATATACAATAGAGACTCCCAAATCAGCTTCTGAATTTAATCTGACTGTTTCTTACCCTCTGTAAAGCAAAACCAAGTGAATCCATCCAAAACACTTGATAGTTAACTGTTGAATACATCACAGAACTGCATGAGGAAATTAATACTTCATTACTGAAGCTGTCAGAACAATATGTACTAATGCAGGAATAAAGCCTGAGCAAGGAGAAAACAGAGTATGTCTGCATGTGTTGTTTATCTTGAAGTCAGTCAGGAATAACAGAAATTCTTAATTTGACATTTTGTGCATTCTTCACATGCAAATTTTAATCGGATTATTAATTTTGAAAAATGACTTCCCAATTTTGATACCTTTTAAGCATTTTTTAATAAGATATTTATTTTTTAGATTTTTGGCAAAAATGTTTCTGACAAATTTTTCCAGTTATACTGACTCACAGGAAGAATTGATCATCAGGAAGGTAGGAAATTTTAGATGCTCAGAATTTAATCCTCTGAGCAAACAGGGTAGATGATAATAAGCAAAGAATCTCAGAATTTAACAGAACTACACAGCACATGAAAACTGGGAATGTTTTCCATTAACTATTAAACTATTTCTGATATCAAGGAAATGCTGAGGCACTGGGGTAAGGACTTATGCCTTCTTCAGTACCCCTTTGCTCCAGCCTGTCTTTCATTCTAGCTGTTACCTCTCATTTTGCATCTCATTTTTTCCTATTCCAGCATCTATACCCTTTACTATTCCACTTACTCTCTTCTCCCAGCCCCTCCCAGGCTGTACTTACAGAACCACAATAAGTAGATGGAAGCCATGCAGCATCAAAAGCAGCAATCTTAACACCTCCTTTCTTTTCCCTGTCTCTCATTTTCACCCCCACTGTGTCTTGTGCTGGTTTAAAATGAAACGTGGTTTTGGCAAGGTAATGGACTGAGAGCAGGAAGAGAGTGTGAAGACTAGCAGATGATGATGGAAGTAGAGTGAATGATTTTTTTAGGAACAGCAGCAATTTATTGCCCATTTTGAAATTACTTCTTGCCTTCGTAAAGTCATAGCAGATCTCCCATCAGTGCGGACCTCTGTGTCAGATTAATTTTCCTGAAATATCTCACTTCCTGGCTCCAGAGCCTCTTCTGTTGCTGAAAGTGTCTCTCCTCTCTCGGCTGTAGTTATCCTGTTCCTTCTTTTTCTCCTTACAGTGTTTTTTGAGAAGGACACCAGGGAGAAAAAATGCTGCCTCTGCCCTAATACCTACAACACCTTGTCTCCTTCACTTCTGTCATCTTCAGTCCAAGTTTCTGGCCAACACAGATTGAAACCTCAAAATATTTGATTGTCAGCTTTAACTGCTTGTGTGCAGCAGGTATTCATATGCTTACATATTAAATAAATTTTATTGTGTTTTCATTTGAAAAAGAAAGAAAAAAGAAAAAAGCCAAAGTTGAAACCAAGATGAATACATTTTATGTCTTTGTTTCTGGATGTAAAATCTTGTAATTTATGTGCAAGATTAGTTTCTGGTCAGAGCCTCTCCTACTCTTCAGTTTTATCTTTATGAGAAATCAAGTCACCATGGCAAGGTGACCTTACCCAAACAGCTCCATAGCAAAGAGTTAAATATGGCAAGAACACACAAGAAAAGTAAGATTTACAGTGCTGCTTTGGGTGATTGTAGACATTACTGGTAGCTATCATTTAAAAAAAAAAAAAAATTACATAATAAACACAGAACTGTGGAATATAACACTTTATATCAACACAATAATTGTTTTAGATAAAAGTGCCAATCTCAAAGTCCCATATAGACCCAAACTGTGTATAGAGACACAATCAATGCTAAGAATTTTTGACGTCCCTGTGAGCACCGTTAGCCCTCTACATCTCTGCCTGGTCCCCCAGGGCTCCTCCTACTCTGCCCATGACCCAGGACCCCATTTCAGCCCCCTGGGCCATCAGCCCCTGCCCCAGTGATGCCACAGCAGGACCTGCTTCCAGCTCCACACAGCCCTGCCCTGCCTGGCCATGGGTCCCATGGAACCGGGCTCATTGGCAAGCCCACATCCTGCCCTGGCCTCAAGCCATTTTCATCTCCAGTGAGTTGTTGGATACCAAGCATTGGGGCTTCTCCTGTCCCCTTGGCTGCCCTGCTCCTGGCTGGGGCAGTGGTCTGTGGTCTGACTGCAGGATTCGCCCTGACTGTTGGCACTCACTCAGGGCCACAGGGAGCCACTGGTCCCTCTGCTGTTCCAGCAGGATTTTACTGTATAGCCACATGAAAATTCAGTCATCATCATTTACATTTTATTATTGTTTAAGCAAAAGTAATTTTCATTGCCAACTCTGTGAGGCCACACCTGGAATCCTGTGTCCAGGTCTAGACTTTCCAGTACAAGAGAGACATGGACATACCAGAAAGAGTAAAGTGACAGACCATGAAGATGAAGGGATTGGAGCATCTCACCAATGAGGAAAAGCTGAGAGCGCTGGAGCCAGTCAGCCTGGAAGAGAGAAGGCTCAGAGGGGATATCACCAATATGCACAAATACCTGATGAAAGGGTACAAAGAGGACAGAGACAGACTATTCTCAGCTGTGACCAGTGACAGACCAGAGGCAATGGGTACAAACTGTAACAGAGGAGATTCCACCTGAACATCAGAAAACAATTTTTTACTGAGAATGTGACTAAGTACTGGTAGAGTCTGCCCAGAGAGGTTGTGGAGTGTCCCTTCCTGGAGGTATTGAACAACCATCTGGACATGGTCCTGGGCAACCAGCTTTAAGTGGTCCCTTCTAACCTCAACCACGTTGTATTCTGTGACACAAAGGAATTACACTACTGAAACTGATCTTAGTGTATGGCCTATTTGTTCATATTTCTCCTGCACACTGTATACTGGAGTAAGATTAAAAAAAAAAGGAACTTTCTTCATCCCCTTTATTGACAAGCCAGAGTTAAAGCTCCTTGTATTGACTGTCAGGACAATAAAACAAGACTACACAGTCTTAGGTTCTGTCTGGCAGATAATCAAACTTCCAGCATGCTCTACAAAAGGCCTTACTCACTTAAAATAATAAAAACAAACCCACAAAAAAAAAACCAAAAAAAAAACCAAAAACCCCCAAACCAGAACAACAACAACAACAAAACACCCCAAAAACAAATAATAAAACATCATCAAACAAAGAAATAAACAAACAACACCAAAAAATAGTATCCCTCCCTCCCCCAAAAACCCACGTAATGCGATCCCAATCCATACACAGGCTGAGCCCACCAAGGAGGGCAGGAAATAGCTGCCATTGTGAACATCTCCTGTTCTTGTCACTGCCAAAACTTATGTCAACATCTAATTAAATTGCTGTCAGTGTGTCTTTCCTCTTGAAGAGAGAAAAAGATGAAAAAACTAATTAGGTCATGTTTCCTAGGCGTACAAGAGGCAAGCTGAGAAATTTCAATGCTGAAAGCTCTCCAGTAAGTATCATGAGCACTGCACTGCTCAGTCATTCCTGATGGTCTGGAGCAGCTGGAGCTCAAGGGAATTGCTCTCCTGTTAATAATTGTCTCCACTCATCTGTTCTTGAAATAGAAGCTACTGAAAACCTAAACTATGCACCCAGTGGTCAAACTTAATTCAAGGACACAAAATCTATTTTACTCACCAGAAAACACAAAGGCTGCAACTCCTGACACATTTTGTACAAGAAGGTATCTTCATCCTAAAAAAATTAAAAGCAGTTATAATATAGAAAATCTTAATGTAAATCTCAATTTCTTGTTTGAGCTAAGAGAAAATTATATCATTGCTATACACAAGACTGCCTTTAGTAGAAATTGATTCTCACCTAAAGGACTAAGGCTTGCTAAGAACCTCTCAGAGGGATTCACCTAACCTCAATCAAGACAAAATTAATGAAGAAGCAGACATCTCCTGGCATATCTTGGCATATTACCTCAACAGGAATTGCTCTGTCTCAACATTTTCACTGAAATTAATTTAATTAACTCATCCATTAATAATGAATGATCTACAAGCCTGAAAATAACCATAGATAATTGGTTTTGACTAGAATTTTCCAGTAATCTGTCACAGAAATTGATATTTTCACTCCAGGGCAGCTTTATGATATTGAAACAGTATTAGCTGGGGCATACATAGTCTTCTGCAGTTCATGAACATCTTAGGTATTCAAAAATAAAGTAGAAAAATATTTGTTTGTTCTTCCAGGCATGAAAATAGAAACTGATATTATAATGTATCTATCAGGTCATAAAATTATAACTTTCAATTTAACTTGTCACAGGATGAGAGATTATGAAATTGTGTTAGATCTACAACAACTTGTCAGAAACTGAGAAGCACTTATGATAACCAAATCAAAAACTCAAATCTCTTGCTTGACCTCAGCTTAATCTTAGTGACCCTGAGAGATTTTAAGAAATAAAGATATTAGAGAGCATTTATGGATATGCTCATTTTAAAGAGCATATGTGAAAGGAAGGTTAACAATCAAATTCATGCCACTCTTGAACTGAAAACTATAATATTTATGGCTAATTTTTCCTAAGAGATATGTCAACAGCCTTATTCCATGTCAAAACAACAAACAAATTTAATAACACTTTAAACGTGAAAATAAATATTTTAATTACTAATTTAGCGCCATTTCATCTCTCTCTAAGTTTCGTATTACTGGTGTCAAGATAATTCATTATTACAGTCTATTCTGAGTATTGCCAAGCATTCAGCCTGGAAAAGAGCAGTCTACAGAGTGGCCTAATTGTGGCCTTTCTGTACCTGAAGAGATCCTGCAAGAAAGGTTGAGATAGACTATTTACAAAGGGCATGTAGTGAAAGTACAAGGGGGAATGGTTTCAAACTGAAAGAGAATAGGTTTAGATTAGGTATCAGGAAGAAATTCTTTACTGCCAGGGTGGTGAGACACTAGAATAGGCTGCCCTCAGAAGCTGTGGATGCCCCATCCCTGGAAGTGTTCAAGGCCAGGCTGGAGGAGGTCTGAGCAACCTGGTCTAGTGGAAAATGTCTCTGCACACAGCAGGGGAGTTGGAACTCTGTGATCTTTAAGGTTCCTTCCAAGCCAAATCATTCTACATTTCTAGGACTGATTTAATTTTAACTCTTACAGGAATTATCACAGAAGTTGACTAATTGAGGCTGTCTTTGAATTGTTGTGACAGATTGTGATCAGCCTGCAACACACTGGGAACTTCATTTTGTCCTAAACCATCCATCTTGGACTTCATGCTGATAACATATTGACATGTAAAGTATACAGGTTTATGTTGCATGTTTATTGTTGATAACCCCTTCTGCGCTATTCACTGGGAAAATGCCAACTCATCTATTCCTTCAGTAACTTTTCTTGACTACATACCGTGACTAGTCACACAGCTCCATGGACATTTGCACATTGCTGATACATTGACATTATTTGCATATCAGGAGAACAAGGAATTTATCCAAATAAACCAAGTTCTCCAAATAAATACTTTCAGAGGTTTCTGAAAAAATGATGATATAATACAACAAATGACCACACTATAGAAACAAAATAAAATGCAATATTATAGATTTAATAGAAAGATAGAATTCTTAATGGCAAATTCTGAAAATCAAAAATTGGTGACTTCTTTCTTAAGTCTTATCCAAGTTTTAGATTTTAACATGCACAATATTAAGGATATCATCATTCCTTTATGTGGAAATTCTGGAGTGAATGTGAGAATATTATGTTAATTATACTTCTGTTATCAAGTTACTAAAATATGAATAATTTAATATTAAATGAAAAATAGAACCATAGAATTGTTTAGGTTGGGAAAGACCTATAAGATCATTGAGTTCAACTGTTAAAAATTTATATTTCTAACTTGTATGGCTTTGGGCAGATTAGATCAAGTTTTTAGTATAATTTTGCAACTAGGCTGTTTTTAAAATAGGCTGATGATTTTTTATGTGACTAATTCTAGGTATTTCAGTCAAAAAGATCTTCCTTTTACAGTTTCTTAGATGCCACTTTATTTCATTCTTTCTTGAATATCTTTTTGAGTGTAATTTCAAATTAAAGGTTTTGTTTATCTTCTCCAAAGTACAATATATGTACTCCTACAAGGCAGCCAAGACCAAGCAAAAATCTACAAAAGTCTGCTAGGTGTCTGGATCCTTATCTGGGCTTTGGGGTTTTTTGGTTTATAAATTATCTTTTAGATCTATATTGTTGAGACACCTTGTGCAATACAGCACAGACATAAAATATCAACCTCTTCACTACTGCTCATGAGCATGATAGTTTACTTTTTGAGAGAAGAGGAAAAGAGCACACAGAGATACATCAGCATTGACTTCCATCCAGCCCAGAACAGGTCTAATGGAAATAAATAGGTGAATAGAGACATCAGAAGGAATGAATAGTATCACTGTTATGATTCAGGTGTATGTTAAATTATTTTGGTACAAGATTTTAAAAAAAGCTAAAAACAAAGCTACTCTGAGTCTCAATTAGATCATCTCCTTTTTAATTCCCTTACTTGCTTTTTTTCTTGAAATTATAGCAATGCAGAATTTTCATTAATTAAAAGTATCTACTCTTTTTACTTTCATCCCCTCTCTCTCCATAATTTTATTTCTTTTCATTTATGTCCAGTGTACAACTCTGTGGCAGCTCAGAGTGAATTTGTCTTGATTTTATTAAAGCCAGTTTGACCAAGAAAGCTTTATTTCAAGAACTTGAAACTTTTGCTTATTGCTCGCATCAAAAACACCCTTCAAATAGGAGTGCAAGGAGAATATGATTTGTTCATAATTCATAATGCTGTCAAGTAGTAGAATTATTAATATCTTAAAATTTTATGACATTTGCAAAAGGACATTATAAAAATACTTAGGAATTCTGACTATATTGCATTTTACAAACTCAACTTATATTTGGACTTAAGTAATAATTAGCATTTTTACTAGCATTGAGCTATTGGAATTACATATCAGATAAAGTAATTTCAAAAGTTCAGCAACTGTCAAAATTCTAATTTAAACTTTAGGAAAGTATTAAAGCTGTGCAAACCAGTGGAGCAGTATGCTAAAGCATCAGTCTGTTAACTAAATTAAACCAGTTACCCATTGCATTGAAAAGACATAACATGGGCAGGTGCAATTGCCCCAAGAGAGTATTTGCATACTAAATTGCCCTAACTTTTCCTGTTCTGAGTTTTTAAGTCAGCAGTAATCAAGGCAAGACTGCAGGTAGACCTTTTCAAAGAAAAATACTAATTTTACAATTAACACTTCTTCCCCCACCTCTTGCCCCCAGCTTCTTTTTCCCATCTTTTTTACTTTTCGTAACATTGGATAAATTTCTATTTCCATCTTTTTAGGCATATGCATATTGTTGCAGTTCTTGGAGAGATTTTCTTACCTTATTTCAAAGACCCTTGCTGGTTATATACCAGGAGAAAAGTACATCTTTGGAGTTTTTTGATGATTTTTTTTTTTAAGATTCTGTAAGACAAATTTTACTAGGAATTCAAATGCCTGAAGATACAAGTAAATATCAGGTAGATTTAAAACACACAGACATGCATAAACACTTCCCATTCAGTTTGGTAGAAATTAGGTAACTAGGTCATGTTCTTAGGATTTGATCCTGTTATCACAGGGCTGTAGCATCTCTCCTATGAAGACAGAGCAGAGGTAGTTCAGACTGGAGAAGGCTCTGGGAAACAGCCTTCCAGTACCTGACGGGGTCCTACAAGAGAGATGGAGAGGGTCTTTTTGCAAGGACATGTAGTGATAGGGCTTTAAACTGAAAGGGGACAGGTTTGATTAGCTGTTAGGAAAAAATTTCTTACTGTGAGGGTGGTGAGTCACTGGAACAGGTTGCCCAGAGAAGTTGTGGATGCCCCATCCCTGGAATTGTTCAAGGCCAGGTTGGAGGGGTCTTTGAGCAACCTGTTCTAGTGGACAGTGTCCCTGCCCATGGCAGCAGGGTGAAACTAGGTGACTTTTAATGTCCCTTCCAACCCAAACTACTCTATGATTCTATGATTTCTCTCCAAGTCTGTCCATTGCTCCAAAATCTCTAAAAGGAGTAGGATTCATCAGCATTTTTAACAGAAACTAAGGACGCTAATGATTTTGCAGAAGATCCAGATACCTTACCTCTCTGAGGTGGATTCACAGCAATTTGGTTGAAGTTT
Organism: Pomatostomus ruficeps; assembly: GCA_013400735.1. Taxonomy (NCBI): domain Eukaryota; kingdom Metazoa; phylum Chordata; class Aves; order Passeriformes; family Timaliidae; genus Pomatostomus; species Pomatostomus ruficeps. The sequence continues at coordinate 20,837 of VYZT01040112.1, forward strand.
AACATCTGCTGACAAAACAGTGGCCTGAATCTTCACCCAGAAGCTGAGGAAAACTTAAGCTAAACCTGTTGGTGCTTAGTGAACTAATTTTCTCAATTCATAAATATTAATCAATTAGCTTACCTAACAGCATTTTGGTAACAGAGAAAATAAGATAGACAACTAAGTTGGAAAACAATACCATCCAATTCTTAACACTTAAAATATAACTTTAATTATTTCACAATTCTGTTTTTTATACACGAGGTAATTTGTTAGCCAGGCAGGTGCTTTACTTTAGCTGCACTGCACTGAACAGGAATGTTTAATGTTCTCTAGCAGCAAGGCTAGGTTTCAAGCTACTGCTCAGCCTGTGGTACAAATTGTGCCTGCTCCACTTCTGAGTGCTTCATCAGCATGCTCTGCTCTACACCCAAACTGCAGCCTTATTCCTCCCCAAGGCTGGGCTCCAGATATCTGAACAAAGAGTTTTGAAGATAGTTAGAAAGCTGGAAGTGTAGCTTTGGCAACAGTACGAGTAAATTCCATTCTCTGCTTGAATGAACCATGGTAATTTAAAGCTGATGCAGTTTCCTATCTATTGGAGGATCTTTAACAGATTTCTATCCTGGTTTGGGCTGGGATAGAGTTAATTTTTTTTCCTAGTAGCTGGTACAGTGCTGTGTTTTGGATACAGTGTGGAAATACTTGATGACACACTGATGTTTTTTGACTGTGTATTAGTAGCGTCTACAGTAAATCAAGGGCCTTTCAGTTTCCCATACTCTGCAGGGAGGAGATGCACAAGAAATGCAGGTGTTTCCCTATGAAGGAGGTCTCACTGGAGTCATAGAAATTCCCAGTTCAGGACTTGAGTTCCAAGACTCTCTGTTTCTTATATCTCCTTCATCTATGAAATGTGGTGTAGCTATGGGATTTAGAATTGTGAGAATTGTAAATTCCACCATAAAATAGGTATAAACTATGCAAGTTTCTGATAGAAACTTGGTTTAGATATGTCATATCCATTTCTGGAGCTTTTTAAAGTCTATAAAAACAGAAGACCATTCAGCAGCTTGGTAAGTTTATGAAAAGGTATATATACTGTGATCTCTTACCTCCCTTCACTCTGCCTTTTTGTCAGAGGCTCAAAGCTATGCTGTTAAACTCGGGGCACTCACAAAATCACTTTTGAGGTTGGGAGGCACTAATGAAGATCCAAACACTGAAGCCCAACCTCCATGTGCAATGTAGAATCAGCTAGAAAAGACTATTTAGGACCACGATCCATCAGGTTCTGAACATTTCTGAGGACAGAAACTTCACAGCCTCTCTAGGCATACTGACTTTTTTAAAACACATTTACCGTAACAGAAAAAAAAATCTGTTTAAATATATTTCTTGTATTTAAGTTGGTTTCCATTGGTTTTTCTTCAGTCACTAGGCACCACTGAGAAGAATCTGGCTCCAGTTTTACCCATTGGTAACATACCCCTGAGACTCCTCCACATTGAACAGCCCCAGCTCTCTCAGCATTCCATCATTTGTCAAAGGTTCCAGACTCTTAATCATCTTCATAGCTCTTTGCTGGACTCACTTAGAAGTCCATATCTGTCTTGTACTTAAAAGTTCAGGCTTGGACACAGGATTCCAGATATGTCTCACAAGGTTAAGCAGATGAAGAAGATAATGCACCTCCAATGGCAGCAATGCTCTTTCTAATGCAGCTCGGGATACTCTTGGCTTTCTTTGCTGTGAAGGCCTGAAACTCTTGACCTGGGGCCTTTTCAATCTTATTATTTGATTGGCCATTGATTATTTTGTTTTCACATCACACTACACAATTTGCTTGCCAATCTTGTTAGTCCTGTCTCACTTGACTGCAGGTCATCCTCTCACTCCATGAGACTGTTCTTTATTTAAACTTCTTCTCAGCAGTTTGGCCTGCCAATTAGCAGTAAGGTTTCTTCCACACCTAGACAGGTGGACACTGTCTCTTTCTACCAGTCTTTGATCCTCAAAGAATTTTCCACTGTAATGAAAAAACAAAGTGCTGTTAACACCAGCTGTGTAAAGAGTTGCTGACCCTCAACATCCACCATTTTCCCTCAAACCCTTCGGGCCCCCATGTCCTTTTCTCTCATCCCCAGTGCTCTGTAGTCATGTTTGATGTGTTCCAGGTCCATGGCAGTTTCATCAGTACTAACATGGAAGAGCAGCAAGGCATAGTAGTCTGAGGGTCAAACAAGCCTTAGCAGTCATTCCACAACATCCCATATTATTCAAGACCCTGGGAAGCAGCAAGCCTCTGAAAAGTCAGTCCTGTGAACAGATGGGGGCCTCCACCCCCTTCAGCAGTTTCCCACTTGTGTCACTTGCCTTCCTCCTGCAGAGTCTGACTTTCAACTTCAGCTCTATTACTCGGTGATGCATATCCTACACAAGGCACCACTCCTGCATGCAAGATCATCTCCCACTGCCCCAGGCATCACTGCATCCCTCGGCCTCCAGAGTTCATTCAGGAGTCCAGTTTGAGTCAAGGTCTCTGGTGTTACAGGAAAAGTTGCTCCACTTGGTGCTGGGGGTTGTGCCATGGCACATCACCCCATTGTGGAGCTCAGCAACGCTGATTCCAGTAGAGATCCGGACCAACTCTGCACACCCTTTTACACAAAATGCTGCACAGACTATTGCAGTGTGTGACTGTGCTCTGCTAGCTGAACTCTAGGTAATTTTAAATAAGATGCCTAAGTAAAAAGTCTAGTTATCTCAGTCTACTTATACAAGTCATTCCAGAAATACAGAACATCAACTGGCAATTCGTCTGATGTACGCTTCTGGTGGTCTTTCCATTTCCAAAATGGAGGTGGTGCCCTGAACTGTAGAAAATTTCTAGAGGAATTAGTCTGCTAATTTCAGACTAACATGTTACTAAAATAAATAAGCACAAATCCTATGTGTCTTGGAAGCATTCTTTTCATTCTTTGAAATGGAGTTCTGCTTCATCTTATTGATGTGACAGGATGTTGTATTAGCAGCGTTGACTCATACATCTGCAATTGCAATTCCTTGCACACACATAATATATTATGCCCATGAATAGATGTATATAAGCTATACTCCAGTACACTCATTTCTCTGGGATAGATAGAATACTTTATATAGAGAATTTACATCTATATATATTATAAATAAAAAAGTAAATTAAATCTATCTCCCTGATCTGATGTAAGCTTCTGCAAACTTCCATAAATTTTCTCTGTGATCTTAAATTAATCCCATAATTTTCTATTACTTTGAAATGTTAGAGCAGCTTCACAATTGATCACCGTATGATAGGGCTGTTACTGTTTCCTGCAGCTCCCATTGTATTTTTTTAAAAATTAAATATCTAGCCTGACAGTTTTTAAGTAATCTCTTTTAAACTGATTTGCACACTGATGCTCTGGTATGAACAATCACTGTTCAGAGCAGTGATAAACTGATTACTTGTAAACAGGATGAAAACATTTTTAAAAAATGTATCTATATTATATTTTTCCTTTTATGTAGAACAGACAAATTAATGATAAACCTAAACATGCTAATATAAAATTAAGGTAGTTTAATTCTAGAGATTTTAGAAGTGAGCAAAGAAAGTGCTAAGCAGTTTCACCTCAGAATGACTGAAATACTTGTGAACTCCCCCTTCTCTCCACCACCACCAAACTCTCCAAAATCTGTCGGTCTGAGGATGGTTTACCTAACAAGATCAATCTGCATAAAATTAATTTAATTTAATTTGGTTTGATGTGAATGTGTTACTTATTTCTATCCCTATTTTCAGGTTCTGATAAACATTGCCTTTAGCAACATGGATTCTGGAAGGATGTTCAGAAGCTAAAACAAACTCAGATCTAAATCAAAACAGCTTAAAGCTAGGGCAGAGAGTAAACTGAAAATACAATTTTGTTCTGTGTTAACATGTGTGATATGATTCTGTCTATTTTAAGGAGTATTTGAATATTTCCCTCCCACTGATGGGAAATGGAAGGAGATATCTGAATAGATAACCAAGCAGGGTTATATTAGAAGTCAAGAAATGACATCATATGGCACTTTTAATGAAATTAATTACAAACCCTAATGTGATGTATTAATTTCAAGACTTAATTACAGTTACTTGCATCTTTAGTTATTATCCTTTCACATAAATCCAGGATATAACATGTTTCTGTAAAATTCAAAAAGGTTTATAAACAAATTCTGCTATTAAGATGTTATTTCTCAAATTTTTGGCATTTTTTGAGTATTCACAGACTTAAAATTAGTTTACTCAACTAGAAGGGCTGAAATATTCAGTAAAATGAAGCATGATCTTCCAAATTTGTATTAACTCAAACTATTTTACCCATTTCGCACAGTTTTGGAGCACAAACATGTATACTGATTCTATATCCTGTCACCTAATATTTGTCTCCTGGGCTTCTAATTTCAGGATTATTCTAAGTGCAGGGAACTCAAGAGTCACTGGAAAATTTGCATCAATTCTTTATTTTGTGTAGAAACAATAGTCACTAGAGGAAAAGAAATATTCTAAACAACGATTGAAGTAATATTGATCAAAATGTTTATGACAGTTCTGAATTTTATGACATCTTTCAGAATTTTTCAACAACAGAGAAAAAACCCCAAGATTTGAACAATAGGATTGAGAGGCATGAAAGCAGAACTACAGCCCTTGAAGACTGACCTCCAAACCAGGAGTGTGTCTCCTTGAACCTGTAAATCCTGCTTCGCTGCTATCCTTACAAGTAAATGCACTTCTCCAGATGAAGGATCACAGAAGCCTTGCAAGGTCTTCATACCCTGCTGCCATGGAAACCTTTTATGCAGCCTTTCAACTGAGATGTGAAGAGACTCAGCAGTTGCAGTGCTCTGGGTTCCTCAGGTTTCTTTGCTGTCTTCTGGAGGTTCACAGGAGTTCATATTTTCATGGCATCCTACAGATCCCAAAAGGTCAATGAAACCCTTTTTTTGGTGAATTGAGTGTTGGGAGAGTGAATTTTCATTTGAGTACTGTATTACACACACCTTTTAATTGCTTTTTACCTTAAAGATGCAAGCTTTTAAATCCAAAGCTCATTATCAATCTTTGTTTATGGCATGAAAATTCCTAGGGCATAAAACAGTTTTAAAATCATAAAAGATATCAATAAGAAACTGAAACAGCATTGTTGCCACCACTGTATATTTCATTCTCAGGCTTTTGAATTTAGGGAATTTTTAAAACTGAGATACTTATGAATGAATGAAATATTACTTAAAAATCTCTCTTTCAAGATTACTCAGCAAAATCTGAAATTACAAGGCCTAAAGATCAAAAATAGCTTCAAAAATCCATTTAAAATGGTTTTAATATTCTGTTTATGGATTTTGATATAAAAATAAGTTTTAATTCTTTAATCTTTTAATACCACCTGTTCTTAGCTCACAATATTGAACATTTAACCCCCAAATTAATAAAAGTTTCCAATTTTTTAACTTGAAAAATACATTTTCATTTACTCTTCATATTAAACTTTGTTTAATTTCACTTTTAAAATTAAAAGTTATAACTGATATATATTTGGTTGATTTATTTTAAATATCTCTACAAAGTAGGTTCTGTGGGAGTATATTTTAATATCCTATGTAATAAGTAAACAGTTATTAAAAACTAAACTGTTGTCAATAACTACTAACTATTTAAAAACAAAATGCAAAGACAGAATGTTTGCCACAGTACATCTCATTCAACGGCACTTGAATAAAGTTTGTCTTACCTTGTTTTCCAGTTATAACTACAAATTGAAGATTAAAGCAACTCAAATATTTCTAGGATACTATTTTTGCAGCACAGTCCCTGAATTCTTTATCTCCTGGCTCCACAGCAGTCCACGAAACAGGGTTGCTTGGATCTGAAGGATGTGGTAAACAATCTTCTCTTTTCCCATTTCTTAAAAAAAATTAGAAGCTTTTCTATTACAGGGTTAGGAAAACAAAATAGGCCTTCTGAAGTTTACGAAGAACCAACAAGTAAGAAATCCCTGCCTGTGATTCCGAACATGGATCTGAGCCTTCCAGAGATGTAACAATGCTCTCACCACCTATGATGGTGCTATAACTAAGATCTGTATAAGCAGCTATACACCTACATGGAAGCTTCTGGTAATAATTGCTATTAAATGCATAGCAAAAGAGCAGGCCAGACGTTAGATGGATCTGATTTTTGAAGCTATGATTTTCACCTAACTTGAAACTTCTTGTTACTCTCAGCTGCTCAGTGGTAATTATTTCCTTTCAGATTTTCTGTGAACACCAAAAATAGTGAAGCACCTGAAAGGGAAGAGATGGTCAGCCCTGAAGAAAAAAACAGGGCACTGGAGAACACAGGGCCATGAATCTAAGTTAGCTTCTTTGGAATGACCATCTGACTTACTAAAAGATCATTGCGCCAAAAATGTTTCTGAGTATTTCTGATGTCATTGACACTGATGTATTTGTCTGAAAAGGTGTTGCACAGCAAATTTCACACTGAAGTTTAAACCCTAAAGAAAAGTCAGGGTTTTAAAAAACAACATGAAGGGGTTATCTTTATGTTCCTTCCTCTGTCTGCAGAAGCACAGATTACAAAATAGAGCAGACTTCAGTTAAAAGGGGATCAAGTTCCAGTTAGATATACCTAAGCAGTATATCACAGTCAGATAGACATGACGTTTTTACCAAACTATCTTTTTACAGTACAAAATTTGACACTATTGTAACAAAAAGAAGACTAAGCTGTGCTTCATAGGCAAGCAGCTTATTCAGTCCCTCATTTCTCTGGGAAAGTCCTTGCTTTTCACTACACTCGGTAATTTAAATGCCTGACTCAACTTCTAATGCACTGAGGAGGAGCAGTACCAGGAGATGATGCATATTCTCCAAAGAAGCATTTAATAAATACATTTAACTAAGATTAAAAACTAAAAACATCTTACAAGCCAATAAAATGTAATCAAAAATATATATTTAATTAAAGAATCAAAGCACTGGCACTGCCAAATTATGAAAGAAATTAGAAAATGTAAAAGATTTAGCCAAGTATCTCATATATCTGCTTTTGAACAGGAAAAATGAAGCCAGTTAAAATTCATCTCTACTACACAAACAAGTAATGTGAGTTCATGATAAAATTACCATCTATCAGGTCAAAGGAAAAAAAAAATAGTCATAGTTGTCATCACACTGACTGGCAGGGTTTCTGACTCTCAGTAGTTTGTCTGCCTCTATCATACTCTGTCAGTATTGTGAGGGTTATTGGGTGGTTTTTTAAATTTATTTTCTACTTCCTTATTTGAAGGCAGTTGCCAAAGCTAGCACAAGAGTGGTCTTATTCTCTCCTTAGACAATTATAACTTCACCAATTTCAGAGAAGATTATTCCAAATTTACACCAGAGAGAAAAAAAAAGAACATACTAAAAAGAAAGAGGCTTGATTGACTGCTGTGAAAATGATCAAACAATAAAGCCTGACATAGAATAAAATTATTAAAGCTCAATCTCATGTCACTGGATCATCAGAAACATGCCACTGGTTTCACTGAGGCTTATTTGCTGGTCTGGCACCAGATACAAGTCTGATGCAGCCATTAGTGAAAGAAAAGCATCACTTATTCATATGCTAACTGCAAATAGAGGTAGATTTCAAGACATGTATGTCCAGAGGAAAAGGAGTTACATGGACTTTTTGTTTAATAAACCTGATGAACATATTTTCCTTTAACACTGCAGTGGGAAGCAATATGTAAAGCAGTGGGTCTAACATTCCTCAAGTGAATAATTTCCTTTAAAACACCTATGCACCTACGCAGCAGGAGTTTCCTCATCAGTGTCAAACAGAGGATAGGTACAGTTGAAAGTGACAGATTTGTTTCTAAACACAGCTTTAACTTCTTTGGCTAAATATTCCTCTCAGAACTGAACAGAACACAACAGAACAGAACATATTTGCACTCCTTATGCCCAGGTTTCAAGACGATAATTTTTTCAAGTAGCCACATCATTATAAATTCTCTGAAAAATTGGGAGCATAGGAGAAGACAGAGACAAAAATGAAAAGGAAAAAAAACCAAACAACCCTGCCCACAACTTAAAGTTACTTATAATAGTACCTGTACTCTCTTCTCAACTTTCAAAAAATGCTTGGTGGTGAGGTTACTCTAGAGTTTTGAATGGCATGCATTTCCAGAATGTAATAGCATGTTTCCATTTACCAAGTTTGATTGCTTCCAACTTTAATGTAATGAGAGAGCTAGATCTGCAGCTGCTGCACAGACTGTAATCTCACTGAAGACAAAAAGCATCTTGTGAAAGAAGCTGCTAATCTAAGAAAGGATGATGAAGTTACTTGAAGAGAGAAGGCAAATGGAGGTAAAATGGTAAAAAGGATCAACACAGACCCATGGCAGAGGAAAAGATGGGATATCTGTATGAAACGACTGTGATCTGTTAGAGAAGGGCAGGGTGGTTTAGGAAACATTCATGAAGGTGGAGGTCGGTTTGGTGAGCATGGTGGTATCACTGGAGTTCTGATTTTGCTGTGGCCCAGAGTGTCAAAGGAGAAAGGACAGGTTTATCTCTGGGGTAGCACATTCTATTGGGACACAGGAGATTGATCTACAAAATTCAAGATGTTTAATGCTTCCTCCTTCTTCTAAACACTTCTCAAACAACCTGAGCAAATGCAACTGACCATAGGCAACCTTAAATTTGAGAAGAACCCTATGACACAGGTCAGATTACGAAAAATTACATGTCAAAATTGTGAAAGATAGTCAAAATAGTCAAAGATGGATATTTTTCAGGAGAGTTATGGTTAAATGCAAACTAATGATTAAATACCTACTCCCAAATGTAATTTTTTTTTTGCAAGGATTACTCTCTAGGGATGCAACTACTACTATTTTTCAGACCACTCTTCCAACTGGTGTGACATTTCCAAAAGCAGAGGTAGTCTATAACTATAACAACTATAACTATAATTATAACTATATATATATATATAGTTACAATCAAAAATCAAAAAGCTACTATATAAAACATTACAGTGGAAAGATTTTTGTATGCAGTAAAAAAAACCCAAAGAGAGTATTTTCCCAAGATCTTGTCTCTTTTAAGATGTTCTGCAGCACTAGAGAGCTGATTTTATAGCCTACGCAGGTATGTGAATCGTCAGCTGAGATGGCAGCTAAAGGGTAAACAGTTTCAGTTGAAATCTTGTGCAATAAAACATGACTTTTTTATTTCTGCTAATTGGAACAATGTGCACCTTATACATTAAATGATAGCCTTACATCAACATCTCATTTCACATCTTGACTTAAGTGCTTTTTAACTTTCTAACTTGTACTTCTCAATTTCAGTCTCCCTTTGGTATATGTTCCCACTGAATCTGGTAAATGAATTATCTGGGGTTTGGTTTGTTTGCAAAATTCTGTGTAGAAAATTTAATTTAATCTAACTGTACCATTATGAAAGAAGCTCCAAACTCACCTTAAAAACAACCTAAGCATAAGGAGGCAAGCATTTTGGGTATGGAAATCCCCTAATTTAGGAAAGTTCTGAATGCTTCAGCTATAGACTGTTGATTAGTTGATAATAGTGTCTATCCTGCTGGTCTAAATGTGTTACAAAATTTAGGCCAGACTTGATGCACCTGAACAGCCAAAAATAAGATACTCTGACTAAAAATATCTGTAAATTTTGAGGAGCCAAAAAAATAAAAGCTAGATGCAACCTGACTCTTCAGGAATTGTCTTTCAGTAAAGCTAACTTGTGAAGCACAGGAACTAAAATCCTCTTCTATTTTTCTAACTACATGGGAACCTGCTGCAGCTGCAAAATTCCTGTGTTGCTGGTCTCGTTAGCCAATCATAAATGCCAATATTTTGTGCCTTCTCTTGTTTTTCTTTGAATTCTCAGCTCAGTATTGTACAAAGTTGATTCAGACTGCTGTATAATCCTGTTATAAATTCATTGCTTTTCATTTAAAGCCTTCAGTTTAATTCTTTCCTGGATGGATCTGTCAATTCATTCAGTCTGAGTAGCCACACAAGGGCTTTATTTCTGTCTTTTTAATGTGCCAGTCACGGAGAGACATAATATCCAACTGCAGTATCTCAAGTGAGCTTCTACAGTACAAATGTTCACACAACTGCAAGAGAAAAACTTCATTTCATCTGGTGAGGCTTTGGTTGACACTAAGATTAAAGGCTTAACAAAAGCAATGGTCTGCTCTGTTACCATTCGAGAGTTTCTTGCTTCGCCGTGCTGTGAAAGAGAAATGAAGGACTGTCTGACCGCTAACTTTTCCTCATCTCCAGAGGGTTGCATGTGATTAAAAGGAAGGCGGGATGTGGAGGTTTGGGATCAGTCATACAAAATATCCAAATCTGTAGCCATAAGAACCTTGTCTTTTGGCCACCAAAGCATCTTCCTTTCAGACTGTGGCTTAAAAATCATCTGTTTAATCTGAACCTGATAGAAAGCAGCCAAAATGCTAGCTAAATGTAGTAGTAAATGAGTACATTTGAGCATGCTAGAAACTGTTCTGCTTTTTTTGTCAGAGCAAATTCATGCGTCATAATTTATTTTATTTCTTGGTCTAGAATTTAGCACTCTTATACGTAATTTTATTTGTTTTCCACCTTTTGGGTGAGCTTTCATTTTTATTTTTTTACAGTTGGATAACCCATTTCATATAGAAAAATAAAATCTTTGTCGATTTTTTTCTTCCACTTTAGGGAAGAATGAAAAGCAATGTGTTTTTAAGCTGTTGATAAAGCTAAAAATATCACAGTGAAGTGCAATAATTTAAAGGACTGGATACAATGCTTTTGGAAGAAGTTGAAAACAGCATCTCCATAGGAGTAAAAAGTATTTCTGGTTTTATATGCCCATGATTATGATGGTTATTATTAAACTGTCACATCACATCAATGAGTAAACAAGTAGCTATGCCTAGATCATATTAACTATTGTGACAGCTGTAAATACTGCAGTAATGACTCTCCTGTGGGCAATAGAACAGATAAGAAAATGATTGAAGCTCCATGGGCTTAGCACACATTTACAGGTGATTCTGCAACAAGTTAGACAATCTCTTAAGTAGGAACAGCCTGTTTGCCTCAGAGGTAATGCAGATTCTAAAGAGCAAACTGAACTGTCTGCTATTGAGCTTTCATCATCAATATAACCTTTGATTTGAACCTCTTTTCTTATAAAAATGCAAATGAAGTAGTCAGAATTAAAGTGATTCTTCAAATGTGCACTGTAAAGGAAGAAAAACATCCATCTGTGTCTCTACTTTGTTTCCCACATCTTGTTTGAGGGATTTTTTTACAGGGTGGGAAGTAGTTTCTTTGTTTAAGAAAAGGCCACACGCCTCACAATATATCAGGAATACCAAATGCCGTTTTCCTTCCCTGCACACACCAGTGGAAAAAGTACAAAGACATGACCTTATGCAATCAGTATTCATTCATGAGCCTTTCCAGTTCTGTGTCTTTCTGCTTGCTTGCTCAGCAAACTCCATGCAAGGAGGAAATAACAGTATGTGTCCTATATTTAAATTACTAGGGGCGAATATTTCTGAGAAAGCAATTAGAAGTCATGTCCTGGAGAGCCCCGAGTAGATGAGGAGAGCACAACTTTTTCATGCTTGCCAACCAATACTGCAAAACATAAAAGGTCAATCATATTCAAGCCTCAGAGTCTTAATTAGCTAATTGCAGTTCCCACTTGCTTCAAGCAAAGATCCATAAAAAAGACAAAACACAAAATAAAAAATAAAATGATGTTATGAAGCAGTAGAATTAATTTGGTTCTTGAGGAGGTATTTTTAGGTTTTTTAACTGCAGTTTTGATGTGTCTTGCAAATCTCCTTCTGAACTCAATGGGATTTAAATAATGTAATGGAAATATTAAGATTTCAGTATCACTGCTTTTAAAGCTTTATATCAAACAAAACAAACACCTGAACACATTATTTTTTTATTCAAAAATATTAGGAAGAGGTTTACTTAGCACTATGGTTTGACTTATGATTTCTGTTGAAAGATATTAGTATCCCCAGCTGTTCTTAGAGACATTTTGGCTGAGACAAAAGGAGAACGTTTTGATTTTTTTGCATTCAATGCCAATATATGGTACATAATGAAAGAGTGTTTCTTAATGAATTCTGATTCCTGAGATCATTCTTATAAAAAATTTAAGTCTTTTAGACAATTTCATGTCTAAAAAAGGATTATAAGTAACTACTCTTGAACAATGAAGAATGAGAAGTTATAAGAACAGGCAAAGAAATGTCTGCAAGGTACTATTTTGTGGAAATACTGCAATTTCCACAATAAACATTTTTTCCTGGAAGATAGGGATAAAAATAACTTTTTTTTTTTAGTATCTAAATTTTCTTTTTTTGGCTTACTTATATTTTTATTAAATATAAGAGTTTTATTAATATAAAATATGCAATTATTAAAGTACTGACTTGATCTTTGAGCTACCTAGACATATTTTCAGCAACATAGTACAAAAGGCAACCTGAAGCATTTAAACTATCCTGAACTGGAATATCTTTGAATTCTAATAAAAAAAAATGTTCAGTACAAAACTTAGAGTTGTTTACAAGCAAAATCAACACTTAGAATAATGAAAATAGTTGTCTTACAGTATTTAGATATCAAATAAAGCACAGCTGCATGCAGCTACATATATTTTATCTCTCCATACACACACATTTTGCAATAATTTCACCAAGTACTTGAGCTGGAGAAGCTATCTATGCTTAAGTAACAAAAGGCCTGTTTTCAGAAGCCTTGCAGTAAATAGCTTAAGTACTTGCTCCAGTGTTAACTGAACATTATCATTTGCTTTTCCATGCATAAATATGGATCTGAAGATGCAATTTATTCTCTAGTTTAAAAGCTATACTTTCATTGACATCTCTCAGATAATATTCTACCAGTACATACAATCAACCTTTGCCCTATAGAGATATCTATCTCCCCTCCTGTTCTCAAACCCTGTCCACAATACGTGTACCAAACTTGCTTCTGCAGTGCTCAACCCATCATGCTCATCCTCTTTCCTCCAGATTTCTTCTCGTGCAGCACCAGTTCCTAACACTTGGTATGTTTGCCTCTGCTGTTATAGCTAGTTTTGCTTGAATAATTGAACTTGTCTATGTAATTTTTTTCCTTTTTCTTTTTCCCCTCATTTAAGAAGTAAGTAAAAGCATTAAGTCACCGGAACTATTTCATCATTCTTACGGGAGTCATGATGTACATGGAAGAGGAGTCAAAACACTGAGGCCATGGAAAGCCTCTGAAAACTGTCCATAAGCTATGCAAAAACCAAAAACCATCATTATAATTTTTGTCACTGCTGTCATTTAGTAAATAATCCTGGAGGTCTCATTTTGTTATTTGATAGATTTGAACAAATCAGTGCAATGACAATGGAAAACTAGAAACTCCAGGTTTTACCCCTGCATCTTTTCACTTCCATCACAATGTCCCAGCAGAATACATATGAATCAGTAAAGGAGTGAAATTTTACTAATGAAGGATCTGAGCAATTATGATGCTCACTCCTAGGACTCCAAAGACAAGGCCAACTGCAGACTTTCAGTGGTCATGGCAATGTCAGGGCTGCTCAGAAATCCAGCGATGGGGAGGACTATCAAGCAGTTGGATTTCCTTTAGATAAGCTGATATTAACTAAACACTCTGTCTTCTCAGGTACCTGTTCAACCATAATCTAGCCTTGTGCGTACATGGTGTTTTGAAGCAAGATCCAATTAAGCATCTATATTTGACAAAAGCCAGGATATCTCTTTCCATTAACTAGACAGAAGTTAGGCTAGATGACCTCAGCAGAGCATGCCTCTGTTTATGTAAAAACTTCCTAGCCAGTCTACCATTCTTATTGATGATTTCTCTCACTGAAGGCACTTCAATTGTGACTGAGTCCACCCATTCCTTTGGACAAGTCTTACTCCCAGGACAGAAGGACTCCTAGAATGCTGCTGTCACTGCTGGTGCTGCACAGGGAGGAGAGACACCTCTCCCAGTAGCAAACCCCTACCAGATATTTGCCTGGTTCTTTGCTCTGGCTGCTGGGAAGGGGGACTGAAGGCCGTACATGGGACTTGGGTATTTCTCTGCCTCCTCATGGAGAGTGATTCGAATGTTAATATAAGGGCAATGGGGATCCAGTGCTGGTATGAAGCTGGGGGCCACAGCGTGAGGAGGGCACCAGGGACCCAGGAGTCTGTGCAGGGATGGGTGCTCCCCAGACAGCCCTGCTGTGCTAGGTCACATCCGTGGCAAGCAAACCTTCACAGAGGCCCTGCCTGACACCAGCCCCGGAGCTCCCCGACCACCTTCCCTTGGGGAGCCACAGACAAGGGGCTGGTCTCCAGTGGCAGGGACCAGGGGATGCCAGCTGGAAGGGGCCTGTAGGAACCTGGGCCTTGATGAGCTGCCTTGTGAGGCACTAAGCAAGCAAAGAGGAGCTCCAAGGCTCAGATTAGCTTAAAGTGGTGACATTCCTCAAAATATGCAATAGAGGTCCTTCAGCAGGGCTTTTTCAGCATGTTTAATACCATCAGAAAGTGTATGAAAAACCTAAACTGTACTTTTTACTGTATCAGTTAAGTGAGAAAGTAATGTAAAACAATTCTGCAGCTGCATAGATGGCAGCGATCTTATGCAGAAGCAGTGACACATCTCAGAATTAAGAACATTTACGTTCATGCCTGAGGATTTTGATAGAAAAGCAGAGCTCTATACATCCTTGCCTTCTGAAGAGGTGTAAGGAAGCTCATGAACCTGATGCAACATAGGTATGTTATTCACTGTTTCCTTTCTAGGCCAGTATTCAGAATGAAAGGCAACTTTCCTGCTACCAGAAAGCTATAGAGCAAAATAATTCTGCATTCTTTTGGTGGGGATACTCACATATATATAGATAATCATTTTGTTTTAAAGCTAAAGCAACAATAGTGCTGAGAAAGCAGGACTGACTGACTTAGTGTCCTAGTTACTAAACCACAAGGTAGACCATTCACTTTCTGAATCACAGGATTTCTCAACTACAGAAGCTATATACAGTCTTCCCTTGAAAAAATACAGATGGCATTTTCTGTCTAAACAGCTTCTGATAGATATGCTTTGAATGCTCTCACTAGACCCTCTTAGTAGTCTTAGGCTTCATTCCACCTGGTTAGTGGGTTTCATCATCAGAGAACACATTGCTCACATCAGATTTGTTCAGGGAAAGCAAAGAAAGTTGCTGTCTTCCAGAGAATACACAGAAGGTGAAAATAAGATGCCCACAAGTTTTGGGTGCTTGGAGGGCTATATTTAAAAGACACAATTTTTAGATGGCTTTTTGGATGTACATACTTAAAGAAAACCTATGTTCTGTTTAAGAAATCCACATAATTATTTTGACTGACCCTTCTCCTTTCAGAAGCCATCTAAAATTCTGTGTATTAAATATCTTATTCACTGATTTTCCATTGCATATACTTGGAAAAATACATTTAGGAAGCGTGACTTTTGAATATGTTTTCATATTATAAAAAAAGCCTACAAATATATTGGCATAATGCCTGCTAGAAATGATTATAGTACGATATAGGAAATAAATGTAATTTAACAAGAAAATTAAATTAAGGATTTACTAAGAGTCACTTTTTAAATAAATAAAGAAATTAAAAGTCTAGATTGTCCATTTGGCTTTACTATGTGACTGACTCTGACTGGAACAGAGTAGCACCTTGCACAATGCAGAATAAATAAAACTATTTATACTCCCATCAGTAATAACAGATATTGATGTGTGTCATTTTACATTAAATAAATGATATAAGAATAAATATTATTTATCTGATTTTTAGAAACATTTAACATATTTTTATTTATAATAAATCTATGTAATCATCTATGCAATTTATCCTTTGTCATACTATGACTGAACACTGGATTTCAGTCCTGATCTATTTTTACTTCCTATCTGCAGGTCTTAACCAAAAGAGACTAGTTGCTGGCACTGCTATCCAACTATTCTTCTGTCAGTTTGTTTATTTACTTCCACACCTGTTCAAGGAGATCAAACCCCTGGATTATTTGACTGCAGATAGATGCTACTGTATGTTCACCCTGCTAAACTGACTCTACTCCTTCCTCCAAGCAATGGATTATTTGGACTTCTAACTGAGAGGGTCCTCAAGTGTAAGCTTGAAGGGTTATCAGTGTATGTAGAAGGTACATCAAGGATCATGCTGAAGTGTCTGACTATGTTTAAAGTACCTGAAAGCAAGCTACAGGTAATGGTAGATCTTTATGCAGGCTTGATTTACATAGACTGTTTTGTTGCCCTGTAATGAAGTTGATTTGATTGGATCTGTTGTAATATTTAACAGCTTAGTGCTGAAACTATAACCTGAACTGAATTTAGAAGTTTGGTTTTAAATGTTTATTTAATTTCTAAAAATTGTTTTCAAATTTTGTAAAGTTTGTGATTGTTTTAGCTCTGCACCAAGAACTGTCATTGAAGTACATGGCACAGCTTCCAGCAACATCAATTCATCTCTCTTGGCTTTTATCTGATTTTCTGGATGACACTCTAGTGTAGTTACTCTTAAACTGTGTAGCTGAGCTGGGGAAACCTAATCTACTTTTTAAATGGAAAAACATGAAGATAAAAATTAAATTAACAGAAAAGATACTTTTAACCTTCTGCTAGAAATGTTACCGAAACTGAAGTAAAAGCCTTTTAGTTTGATTTTTTTTTCTTTCTTCATATAAGTTTCTGCCTTCTGTGGTTATTCAGATTAAGAACACTTGCTCACTAATTTGTAATGTGTTGCTGTCTTCACTCACACTGTACTGCTATCAGCTTTGAAGTGCAGAATCAGATATGGAAATTCAAACTCCTTGTCAGTCATAACTAGTACAAGCTATATCAAATCAAGATGCTAGCATAGAGAAGGTAAAATAAGCACATTGCCACATTACCTTCAGCTTGGTACAGACTAGGACTTAAAAACGAAAAAGAAGTTGGCTCAAGTATCCTTATTGATAAGTAGTTAATATTTGGAACTATTCTAGATAAACATTCCTTCAATGTCCTGTTCATTTATGAGATATACTTGGAGGCATAAGAACTCTTTATTTATAAAGGGTGAAAAGCCCTGTAGACATCAAGGTCAGTGAATAAGGAGGGTAAGGAGGTGTTCCAGGTGCCAGCAGCTGAGACTCCCCTGCAGTTTGTGGTGAAATCCATGGTGAAGCAGCTGTGCCATTCCAGCCTATGGAGGTCCATGGTGGAGCAGAGATCCACCTGCAGCCCCTGAAGGACCCCACACCAGAGCAGGTGGATGCCTAAAAGAAGCTGTGACCCTGTGGGAAGAGCACTCTCAAGTAGGCTCCTGACAGGACCTGCTTCTGGCAGGATCTCTCCATGTGAAGAGAGGAGCCCGCACTGGAACATGTTTGCTGGCAGGACTTGTGACCCTGCAGAATGGACACACATTGGAGCAGTTCATGAAGAACTGCAGCCTCTGGGGAGGATTCACAGGGGAGAAGTTAGTGGAGAACTGTGTTCACTGGGAAGGACCCCATGCTGGAGCAGGAGAAGAGTGTGAGTCCTCCCTCTGAGGAGAAAGGAGTAGCAAAGACAATGTGCAACTGACCACAATCGCCCTTCCCTGACCCTCTGCACCACTCAAGAGGAGCAGGTAGAGAAAATCAGGAGTAAAGCTGAGCCCAGGAAGAAGGGAGGTGTTAGGGGTGAATGTGTTTCAAGAATTTAGATATATCTCTTATTATCCTGCTCTGGTAATAAATGCAATAAATTTCCCTAAGTCATACCTCTTTTGCCCATGATAGTAATCAGTGAGTGATCTCTTGCTGTCCTCATCTCAGCCCAGAGGCTATTATAATTGCTCTCTCCTGTCCAGAGAACATGGGAGTGACAGACCAGCTTTGGTGGGCACCTGGCATCCAGCCGGGGTCAATCCACCCCTTACATCTATATAGCTTTATGTATTTTATTCAGCTAATGCATAATACATACTCCTTTTTATTCAGTATTTTATAAAGGAGTTAATATAAAATTCACATAAGACAAGAAGCAGCTATCATTGCCAGAATGACAACATGTAGCAAGTGATTCGTACTCCTATGGCATCTGGGTGTGAGACATACTGAACTCTGAAGCCATCTTAAGGCTCTTTTTAAGGTGATATAACTAAGTATGTGGTAAGTCAAACGTGTAGCTTCTATAAAGCTTCAAGTTTAGACAACTTTCTGAAATGCTGTCCCTGAACCCTTGTAACACCTATGTATCAGATTACAGATCCTGGAATGTTCCTCTGATCTTAGAGTTATAACAAATATATTATGGTACAGAGAGATATAGCAGCATGATAGATTGCAGCATTTATCCTGCATATTAAATTTGCTGATTATCTATGATCCAATAAAATTTGGCTTCTGACCATCTGTTATAAAGAGCTTGGAAGCTTCATTATTAGGCAATTGTTACATAATTATTCTGAGAACATGTCAAATCTAAATTTTCTCATTTAAATTATATTATAATTTATTGAAGAAGTTTTTAATCTACTTGCTTTTTGCTTAATTGTTTTCAGCCAACATCTGCCATCTATGAAAAGCTAAAAATATATATATATAAAGTGTCATATGCATCAAGGTTCCTCAAAGTATTCAGTAAACACAGCAAATGTCCAGTAACAGTTGGTATCCACACAGAAAAAGGCACTAACCATATTGAATACCCTCTTCCAGCTGTTGAGGCAGAGATTTAAGCCTAGGGAGCTGTTTTCAAATGTATTTGGCTATTTTACCATCTGGTATTTACTGACTCTGGGTGCAGTCCTGCTTCTAGTCATGTGATTTGTACAAATCAAGTCTGTAGGAACTAACTCCAGAGGCATAGCTGGGATCAGTTATGTTAGTCAAATGGTGAGAATTTGAGGCTTTTTAAAGGAACCTGTAGATACGAACTGCTCAAATTTAGCAGAAAGATTCAGGTTCCTTTGAGAACTATCTTTTCTGAAATGAAAATTATTTTTTTTTTACTTCCCTGTAAGACATTTGGTCTTCTTGCTTCAAAGGAAAACTTTTTATTGCTTAAAGCTTTCAACTTTGGCTAAAAATTTGCTCTGTAAATGGAACTGTTCACCAGTTATTTAAAAGGAGTTTGAAAATTTCTTCAAATAAAATCTTCCTGTCAAGAGTGAGAAGGTAGGAAGCAAACTGCTGAAGAATGTGAGGAAAGAATGCATATTTAATCTAACCTGACTACATAGATGATGTTTTAGAAATCTTCAGTATTCCTCTAAAACAGGCAGTGGCTTAAATGACTTAGAAAAAAAGAGTAAAATGTAAAAAAACCCGAAAAAACAACCAACTGAAAAACCAACAAAGCAACCAACCAAAAAACAAAGCAACACCCAGAAAACAAAACAAACAAACAACAAAAAAAAAACCCCAGCCCAACCAACCAAAGACATTAAAGGGATAAGAACTTTGTAAGGGTGAAATCTGTTTCTCTCTAAGTATAATGAGTACCTGAACACTTCAACATTTTCATCTGCTGAAGTTATTTCTGTTATACAAGATGTAGCAAGAAGCAGTGGAGGACACAGATGAATGCTGGGATAAAATAAGAAAGGCTAATATATTCCTGTAAGCAGTGCAAGATGGATATAAGTAGTTGGCTTTGGAGTGCAAACAGTACTTATAAATAAAATATTATGTAACACTGAACTTAAAAAAGAAGTAAATTCAAAGCAATACTTAAGGTTGTATTTTCTGAAACCATCTAAGATAGAGAGCTGGCACATCCATATGTATGTTACTGAAGTTAATTTAAAAAGTGATAGAAAGTTGGTAAATACTGAAAGGAAGACTGGAAACTAGAAATTTTATAATTTGGCAATAAGAAAAGGAATACCATTTTTATTGTAGAATGAGAAAATAGGAATATTTGTAAGGAATTTGTGTCAGGATTGTTTCTAAACATAAGTTGGCTAGTATTAAATTTTTTCTAGTAATTGTCTTATGATTAGAGACGATTAAGAACAGAAACCATTAATCACTATATTTTCTTGGCACCAACCGATAACACGAATACCAAACCCAAAAATGACTGGGAGAAAAATTCTGAGAAGTTCACAGGACAACTTGGAGTTTGGAACTGTGATATCTTCTGTGCACATGCATAAGTTAAGTCATTGCACCCCTTACAAAATTTGATACATTCGGGATAAAATTATGTCAAGTTTAGTTCTTCAGTGATAATAGCTAAATTTAGAGGCAAAAGCTGGGTTTGTAAGACCAGGTCTTGGTACCAAGAGGCAACAGGAGTGACTTTTGTGAGAAGCTGCCAGAAGCTTCCCCCTTGTGCAACACAGCCAATTGGAGCTTGCTCCAAGAAGGACCTGCCACTGCCCAAGGCCAAGCCAATCAGAGAAGGTAGTAACACCTCTGCAATAACATATTTAAAAAGGGCAAAAAAGTTATTGTACAGATCTAATTGCAGCCAGAGAAGAGGGAGGAGTGAGAACATGTAAGAAGAACAACTCTGCAGACACGAAGGTCAGTGGAGAAGGAGGGGCAGGAGGTGCTCCAGGTTCTGGAGCTGAGATTCCCCTGCAGCCCCTGGTGCAGACCATGCCCTTACAGCCCACAGAGATCCATGGGAGTGCAGAGATCCATCTTCAGCCCACAGAGGAGACCCATGCCAGAGCAGGTGGATGACAAAAGAGGAACCTGTGGGAAGCCCGTGCTGGAGAAAGCTCCTTGCAGGGACCTGTGGACCTGTGGGGAGAGGAGCCCAAGCTGGAGCAGGTTTCCTGGTAGGACTTGTGACCCCATGGGGGACCCATGCTGGAGCAGTCTGTGCCTGAAGGACTGCACCCTGTGGAAAAGTGACCCACACTGGAGCAGTTTGTAGAGAACTGTTGCCCGTGGGATGGACCCCACACTGGAACAGGATATAGACTCCTCTCCCTGAGCAACAGCAGGAACCATGTGAGATGAACTGACCGTAACCCCTATTCCCTGTCTCCCTGTTCCACTGGTGGGGAGGAGGTAGAGCAGGAAAGTAGGAAGGGATGGAGAGAAGGTTGTTTTTTTTAACGTTTATTTTACTTATCATTATCCTGTTCTGATTTTATTAGCAATAAATTCAATTAATTCCCGCATGCTGAGTTTGTTTTGCCCATGACAGTATTTGGTGAGTGATCTCTCCCACTTCTTATCTCAAGTCATGAACCTTTCGTTATATTTTCTCTCCTCTGTCCACTTGTAATGGAGACGTTTTGGTGGGTGCCTGGCATCCAGCTAGGGTCAACCCACTACAACTCTAGTCAAGATCTTGGTCATTTCTCTGTATTAAACTAAACAGGCTAAATCTCTTAGTTAGTATGAAGATATTTTTCCCACAACCACTGTTCCTCTGAAATTGCTTTTAATTCTGCAGCCTGGACATCAGACTCCACTGCATAATTCTGTGTCCCAATAATTGCATCGATATTTTCTTGGGGAAAAATCCCTGCCAACACCCTACATCTATTATTTCTCTACTTCCAGCATTCAATTAGCTATCTGAACAAGAGCAAACAGCTTAGAAGATAACAGATGCAATAAATTGTGCCAAGTAGACTCTCCCAAGCTGTACCAGATGAACGTGTGCTGGCTTGCTTTTCAGCCTTTTTGGTAAAGCTTTCCCCAACAGACAAATTAAACGTTTAAGCTTTCTACAGCAGTGCTTCTGATTTCTCTAGAAACCTCAGTACACAGCCTTTATTAGACTGAAATATATGTTGAATCAATTTCTAAGGTAATGTTTAATCTGCTTGAAGATAAAAGAGCAATATAAATAATATTTATTCTAAAAAATATTAATGAAAATAATTGTATATAGGATAGAATATCCCATTACCACTTGTAAGCTACCATCTGATTCTGTCACCTTAAGGGATAAATTATGGCCATTCTCTCAGCTGCTGCCAAGGTAGAACCAAATTTATAAATATGTATGGACATGTGTCATTTATGGTCATGAGCATCATAACCTCTGCATAAACAGTATTTTGTTATTTGCTACACAAACACATTAGTTTGTAGAGAACCACCAGTAAATCCCCACTATACATATATATGTACCTGCAAAACAAACGTCAACTGGAAACATTATCTTAAAGAAGAAAATCCAATTGTTGAAACTAAAGACAGGAAAGAGTGAGTCATAAACTAACAAATTTCTTACAAATGAAATAATATTTTCCATTCAGATGTCTAGCAATCCTGTAGGTTCGTACTGAGGGACTTTCACAACAATAGAAAGATTTGAATTAGAATTAAATTAGAATTAGGACTATGTAAATATGCTGGACAAAACCAAGGGTATTAGGTTTTACAAAAACTTTCTACATGAGCCATTAATATAATCTCAATAAGGCAAGGTCCTTACTAGAATTGACAATTGCCTTTCTCATTGCAAAGTTTCTATAAATGCCTGATTGAAATACCTTTTCTATCACTCTATCTGACATATCTATTATTAACAAGGCATGAGGGGAATATTGCCAGCTTATCAGAGTGATAACACTAATAAAAATCCTGTCCTGGCAGAAAATGAGAAGGAAATATGTACTGGATTTAGGGTCTTATATACAGTTAGCTCAAATTCAGCTGAAAAATTTGGCACAAAAAATTATGGATCTCTAGCTCTTGTTAATAATAAAGTTAATGGTATATATCCTTGTAGCTTGGAAGTCTCATGAGGTCCCTGTAATGTTTTAAGGATGAAGTAAAAGTATGTGCAGAGACTTTGTTTTCATTTCAGACCAGTTGGAGGACTAGATTTTTTTGGCCATAAAAACATGCATCTTTTTAGTATGAGGAAATAGAAGGGAAGGGCAAGGTATTGCTCTGTTTTTTAAACATGAAAGACTGAACATCAGATAGAATAAAAGTCAAATTCTGTGAGGCTCACAAACATGTGCATAAGAAATTATTTTGAATGGAGCCCAAATGACTTTCTGACACTTGCCATGATGAGCCTGAAAACAGAAACCAGTCCTGTTTCAGTCCAGCAGCTTTTCTACAGAAATACTTTTCTTACACACATGGAGCAAGGACTACAGTCATCTAAAATTTGCATAAATAACTGAATGTCTATTAATAGCTTTTGAAGTGTTTTGTATTTAGTAGCCTAAGCAAAGATATAGCACATATTAAATTTAGACACTAAATAGCCCCTATTTCTTCTATCGTGCACCACTCATTCCCTGCTTTTCTCACTTGTGACTAGAATAGTCATCCCAGGCATAGTTTGACAAAAAATTCATCATGCAAACATACATATTCTGTCTCTCATTTTAAGATAACCCCACCTTTTCATCCGTGGATTTAAAAATAACTAGCAATTCTATTTGTGAGTCGCACTGAAAACCGATGCAGGAGCTTCCCCTGCTGGCTGCTGAGGAGAGGAACTCATGGCAATTCTCGCCGTGTCTGCTCTGGCCCTGCCGCTGCTGCACGGGTGCCGAGATTTAAGTCAAGGGCAGCTACAGAAGGCGAGTCACATGTCAGGATTTTTTCCAGGGTAACAGTTCGTCAGTGAATCCTGAGATACTTAGTACCTGTCAAAAGAAAAAAAAAAAAAAAATAAGTGTGCCATTGAAATGCTGTTTAGATCTGCTCTGAGGAACTCTGTACAGTTGCAGTCATTTTAATACACAGTCTGCTTGCGTGAACATTTTAGTCTGCCAGCACATGCCAGTGTATTTTAGGTATGTGACTAGTTATAACATAGCTGCTTTCTTCTTTTAGGGTCAAAGATATTCTATGAGGGCAACTAAAAATGGCTGTATGCATTTCTGTGTTTTGCTTCATAAATAAAATATTTCTAACTCCTTTGCAGTGTAATTTTTTGATATCATAGTATGTACATTCTACCAAAATGAATGGTAATCATGCAACACTATCTGCTGTATAACTTAGAAAGTGTAATTGTACCCACCCAAAGTGTTGACATTACTGTCTGCAGGACAATACCCTCTCAACTATTCTGTCGTCTGTAATAAAGCATGCAGCAAATCACCTGTAGGGCAAAAGATAATGGACACAACGGTGCAAATTGTTATGGTCAAGACTTTCTCATTTAGCTTAACAGAAAACCACAGGACCTTATCAGCCCACAGGAATGGCATAGCATAGTATCTCACTCAAGGTCAGGGCAAACATTTCAGATAGACTGGGGGAATTCAGCTGCTATGAATTTTTTGAGGCTTTGTGTAATCATATAATCAACTGTTTATTCCCAGTCACTAGGCTAGTAACTGATCATGATTATTCAAGAGGGTCACTTTAATCAAATGATTACCAGAAAGCTTTTACTACCAAATTTTATGTGTGTTAATATATCTTTATGACCCCATTCACTTAGAGCTGCAGAAGATGAGGAGGGAAATGACAGAGACAGTTATCGGAGTTCCCTGCTGTTAAAGTAAAATAAGAGAAAATTGCATTTTTCTATTTTTTTACTATCATTTTTACTTTATGGTGCTGAACTCCTCTGATGTCTTGTTGCTGGCAATACTATTTCAAAGCCACTTTGAAAGTGGGAAGGTCCTTGTATTCCCCTCCATCAGCCAAAAGCAATGAAGCATTACAATTCTCTGCCCATTCTATTAATAGACTTGCAACTGAAGCAGAAGAAATTCAAGGACTTTTCTTTCCTGACACATTTTACAATATCTCCAAGCAACATAGCAGGAATCAAGGTACAAAGCTTACCTGTCATTTCTGATGAACTAGGGCATTTCTTTAAGAAGCTGAAAATTGATTACACTTATTTCCTAATTCCTTTGGTAATGTCTAGGAGTAGCATGGTTTCAAGCATTGTAGCACTTCCCCAGTTGCACTGAGTATCCCATTCAATATTCAGTGTCAGAAAAAATATTGCAAGAGCTATTTTCTGCAAAGCTAATGTGGTCATGTTTACACCAAAGTGAAGGGATTTTCTTCTGCAAGAACAAGCCAAGTCAAATATTAAGGTATGGATGTGATCTCAGAATATAGCCTGTGAAAACAGAAATAATGGTGGTTTGCCAACAGAAAGTCTAGCAGAACAAATTTTCTGGGTTTTTTAGACATCTTTACTTAGAGATTGTAAGGTCTTTATTTCCCATCCATATATATTAGGTATAATTATCCTTGCTGGTGACACTGATTAACTATTTATATTAAAAAATTTCCTGAAGTATGAGGAATCTCCACCCAGGACCTCACTGTAATCTATACAACCTAAAATACTGATGACATTTACTTTTTCCAAGACTAAAATCAGTATCTGCATTTGCTCTCAGACATTAAGAGCACAAGTGTGCTTTTATGTGGCAGACAGTTAGGAGTTTGTTCCATTTCTCTTTCTAGTTAGACACAAATAGATAAAATAAATTTTGGAGCAACCCTTTGGGTGACTCCAGGGATTCTCATCAGTTTCCAATATCCCACAGGTTTGGATAGCTGTTGTTTTGTTAGTGATGTTAAAGATAAAATGCCAGATGAATACCCAATTTTGAAACTGAAGTCAGCGCATTAATATTTAGCCCAGGATGATCCATCTTTCTGTGAAAACACTGATTTTAGCAATCTGAATGAAATTTGTAGGAATTAATGCAGTTGCTGGAGGAAATAACTTGGAGAAGGTATCAAGAGATCACTTTATAAACTTGTTTAAATCCCAGGTAATATTTCAATATCTCTGTAAATACTGCTTCTTAACAACAATCCATTCTAATTATACAACAAAGCAGTCCTCCCACAGTGCTACATAATATATGGTAAGCTGACATTTAATTGAATTCAAATCTTGACTTTCTTTCTTGACGGTATCTTTTTAGACATGATTTTCCTTAAGAATCTAGGAAAAAGTAAACATTTAAGATAAATTAAGTTCTGGAAGGTCTCTAGAAAGTATTTAAACTAAATCCTAGTCACAGCAACGTCATTGCAGTGATGACATAAACAAGTTTGTATATGGCACTCCCCAGGCAGGCCTGCTAGGCCGAGGGCCTGAAGGAGAGCCACACAAAGAACACACAGACGCAGCAGGAGAGAGAGCAGGAAGAGAGAGGGCAGAGCCCTCCGACTTTTATTTATATGTTTTCACACATCACCGTGGATTGGAGGTAGAAATTACTACCTCTTATAATCTACTTCGTCAAAGTATTTGTCAATCCTATTTCTCCGCCCAGTATACTGGAATTCACAAACACAGATACAGTTTAGGAAAACATAGATAATTGCTAAGAGAAACGAGCCATGGCCATGGTACAGAAAGTCTGAGAAAAATGTTACAGAAAGAAAAACACTGAACACTGCAAAGTCAGAGCAACATTTGTACTTTTTTTTCACATTGGAAAATGGTCCTTCTGCTTTGTATCAGAAAAGAAAGCACAAAGTATGTTAAAATATATTTTTTTGTCCTAAACAGCAACTACACATGAATACTTTAACTAGGATCGTTGTTTTCAGATAAGCAAATTTACCTATATCAGTAAAGATATTGCACAGTACACTACCAGTTCACCTGCAGCTAAGGATAGGGTCAGTCTTTAAACAAAAATTTGGCCTTGAATAGACAATTCTCTCGACAACACTTTAGGAACTTGACAGTGACACTCTATGGATTTAAGCAAAGACAAAATTGAGTCCCAGAGTGATAGGATGAGTTTATGGGATTTAATTCCTATTGAAATTAATGAATGTTGTGTGACTAAACCCTTAGGTCAAGCCTGGAATGTTCAATCACAATGCAAGTACCTAAAAGGAAAGCAGCAATCTTACTCTCCATTAAATCAGAGAAAGGTCATGGCCTCTGTATGGTATTAGTATGTGGACAAATAGACCTACTGAAGCCTGCTGCACCACATACCAACCCTTCCCTCTTTCATCACCACATCCGCACTTTAGCTTGCTTTCACAGCTGCCAAGACTCCTGCTCCTGCCTCGATACTTACAGATACAAGAGTGAGATAGTAGCGAATGTCAAATATCTTGAATAGTTGGGACAAAACAAATGAGATGTGCAAAGTAAGTCCTAGCAAGTTTGCCAAGATCTTCTAATGTCTGAGATTATAAAATGAACAAAGAAAGGAAATTAAAAATAAAAAAAATCTGAAAATGTAAAAAAGTGAGGGGAGGAGAGCTAAAGTCCCATTTCAGTAACCTGTATTCAGTCCAACTGATACTTCCTTACTTACATACATAAGGCAACTGGTCTGATTGACACAAGAAAAACAAACAAACAAACAAACAAACAGGCAGAAAATTCCAGAATCCCAGTCGGAGCAGAAAACAGCCACTTCTGGAGGGGGAAAATAAGCATGATTTTAAGCTGAAATCTCAATATATTAATTTACCAGACTACATTTATTTCTTAGCAGGCTATTCTCTGAAGGACCTCTCATTTTGATAATTTTGGAACTTGTCGGATATAAAAAATTATCTTTACAAGAGTTTGAGTTGTATAAATATTTATAGATCCACTCATTTTTAAGGGTCTCAGCATTTTAAACTCTCCACCTCTTAGAGCTGAGCCAGGTTATCCACATCTCAAACAAGTTCTCTCTTCTGTCTTGTCCTGCTCTCACCCCCTTTTTCTTTTAGCAATTCCATTGTGTCTCTAATCTGAAAAATTAGTAGAAGTGACTATAAAATTACAAGTACTGTGTTAAATATAAACTCGTTCCTGTACCACTTGCAGAAGGACAAACAGATACTGGTGTTTTCATGCCTATAAAAGAACTCAAAAAGCTCAAAGGTAATAATGGGAGAAAAGTTTAATTTTCAGCCTTATAACAATCCCTAAAAGAAAAATGAAATAACATTATGAGTTAAAAATTGTAAAACACAGTCTAATATCAGCAAAGTATTCCTCTGCTAATCCTGGCAGAGAAACAAATGATTCTTTATTTAAAAAACAAACAAACAAACAAAAGAATTGTTTCTCTCACTCTTTTTCTACCTTGACAAAGCGTAAACAATCCTTCTCCAAGTTTTCTTCTTCCTTAGATGGAATGCTGGATTCTGGACATAATAGTACCCCTGTCTTCCTATATCTTAATCTCCCCCTTTTTTGCCCCCTGGGAAAAGCTTGCTCATTTGAAACTCATAGGCACTGTGCTTTATGCACAGAAGTCAGATTACCTACTCTTACTTTTTATGTGAAACAGCTGCTCACCTTTGTGAAGAGGAAGATGCTATTGAACACAGGTGCTCCTTTTTGACTTTCATTTGATATTCCACACACAAGTAAGTGTAAGAGAAAATTATTTTCTCCAGGCTCTTCTATAAGAATTCTATAAGAATTTAGAAACTCAAAGTACAAACAAGGCAAATGTAAGTGAGTCTGATTCAGTATTTGCACATAGAATTTTCAGAAAAAGGCTTACACTAAACTACATGAACAATAAAAATACTTTGACTATTTCCATTGTCTGTGTATTTTGCTCTTGCTATCTGCCTTTTTAACTTGAGCATTGAACATTTGGAAACAATTTTGGACCAACTTGTATCTGCCCAGTCCTATTGGTCAAAATTATATCACTGCACCTTCAGGTGTTAATAGAGCTAATGAAATGTAAAAAGAATTTAGACTTCATAATTTTTCAAAGAAATAGTACTGTGAAATTTAATATGCCCATAACATTTGGAATTATTTTGCTTATCTAACCTATAAGAAGGGAATTCTGCAAAAGCTGCAGCAGATACACTTGTACAGCATGTCATGGGAAAGAGTGCAAAATGCTTTATTCATGAGATCCTATTAGAACCCTTGCTTATTAAAGCATTGATGTCTCAAAAGGGTTTGCAGTAGCTGTTACTGAAAAATAACTCTTCCCTCCCGTAGAAAGAACTAAGAATTGAGAAATGTAAATAAAAGCTTCTACTCTCTCTGAGGGGAGTATTTTAGCATATATTTAAACACCCTCTAAAGTTTCCTGGAATGATGTAAAAAGATAAAGTACTCTGTGGTAATACAGGAAACTAAGGAATATGATACTGTTAGGCACTTTTCAGTTGTATTAGTCAAGGTAGTTAAAGCTGTATATCAAATTCAACAGAGCTGCATTTGATGAGGAACCAGAGAGAAAGAGCAGAGGAAAACATTTAAATGATTCTATGATTCTATCTCTAACTCACATAGGTTTTTTCATGTCCAGTATTGTATATGCTGCAGGTGGGCCTGATGACCACAAAATTGGCAGTTCCACTGAGGACCACTGCATGTTTCACAGGCTGGGCATAACCCTTGAAAGGCAGTAGGTATAAGGGGCTTAAAACTATCACTGCATTTTTTTTGCAAGAACCAGAGAAACCTGAAAGACCTATCACTTAGAGTTATATTTGGCACTGGTAGAAAATTGGAAAAAGTGTTTCTAGTGTTTCATTATGAAACAACTTGTGTGGGACTTCTGACTTTTTAAAACCTGTTTCCAGGTCTAAAAAAATCCAAAGGCTGTTCATAAACAAAATTTTACTTATCTTACTTTCCCTTTCATTCTGTTACAAAGCAAATATTTTTCTGAAATCCCTTCCCCACCCTTGTGTTAAGGATATTTTAATTTTTTGGTTGGTTGGGCTTTGTAAAGTCTTTGGAATTCTTCTTACATTGATGTTACAAAACACTAGATCATGATGATCATGATTTTTTGGCCCTTATTTTCAGTGACCTGTATCATGCATTTCTCCATATCCTAATTTAGGGCTCTGTGCACTCACTTATTCCCCACTAGGTTCTAGTTTTTCTGATACCTAAAGCCAGAAGAACATAGCACAGCTCCTTGAAAGTATACATAACTGCACTGGAGACTAGAAGGGTGTCTCAACAGAGTTTCTCCTAGTGGAGAGGAAATACATGCTCCCATTTGTTCTGCCAGCTCAGCTACATCATCTTCCTGAAACTGCACAAACAGATAAGCCAACAGAAGCATTCTGTGTTCAGTGAAGCTGCACTGACATCATGAGTTTTGAAGGCATGGCTGCATTGAGTAGACCATATGTTTTCTTTACCCACAGCTTGGACATTTTGGAAGAACAACCGCGTTCTAGTGGTGGTGGTAGACAAGTCCCAACATGCCCTGCTATAGCTATAGCTTGACCACGCATCACTGGTAGCAGCTTTTATAGCAAAGGCAGCAGAAGGGGAATTGTATCTTACCCACTACTAAGCCTATTGTTTTCAGGTCAAACTCAGAAACATCTGTGGCTTAAGTTTAGACACTGAAAAGACAACTCGAAATGGCTCAGGCAC
This sequence comes from Pomatostomus ruficeps, assembly GCA_013400735.1. Lineage (NCBI taxonomy): Eukaryota > Metazoa > Chordata > Aves > Passeriformes > Timaliidae > Pomatostomus > Pomatostomus ruficeps. The sequence continues at coordinate 51,245 of VYZT01040112.1, forward strand.
AATCTTTAGCTCCTTCTGTGAGAAAGGTAATAATTTTCAGAAGTGAGGCAGGCCAGACAATGGGGAGCCATAACATCTCTTACTCTTGCAGCAAGATTTACTGGAGCGTGGTCTGTATTTCTGGCAGCCTCAGTCAAAACAGGTAAACTCAACATACTTGTACCCTGACATTCTGAAACATCTGAACGTGCAGAGCTGATGAGTTGTCACTCTGTCTTTTGCTCTCCTCACTAAAGAGGATGAAAGGATGTCCTCATGTTTCAAAAAGGGGTCTTGAGAGAATTCAGAAATTAACTTAAATATACAATATTTCCAAAAATACACTTTGTGTATCAGTTTAAATAAATATTGTTAATTGCTGCACTGACCTTTTATATATTGCAAGCCAATCATTATGTTTCAACTCAGATACAGTTCTAAAAGGTTTTTATAGGCCTTCTTATCTCTATTTGAAAGAAATTTCACAGTAATCATATGGAACACACATCTATGGAAATAGGTTAAGAATAGATAAAAATTTCTGTTCCCAAAACCTTACTGTGGAATTAAGATATGATAAAATAACAATTTATGACAAATATAAAAATGACAGGCATGAAAGGTCTACCTCTTGCACTAGCCCAGGAACTAGTTTCCCAATTAAAGAACAGAATCATTCATTAAGAGAGGGAAGAAAAGCAATTGTTGACAGTCAACAGGGAAATCAAATTAAACCAACTCATTATTTAAATGTTTTGATTTAAAGGCAGAGCTGTTAATGAGCTACCAAGACCTATAATTATCTATGTGTCCAATTTCAGCAACAAAATGGAAATCCTACAATAGATTAGGAAGAAAAAAGCCCACACAAATCACACAAAAACTTTAAATGTCAAAATATTGGTATTTGTTCAGCTTTTGGTAGGTGGTGTTTTGCAGTAGAAAGATTATTTTGTTGTTTTGCTACTGTTGATCTACCAGCTGTACAAAAAAAGATTCTCTGAAATTAAGTTACTGTTCCCCAGAAATAACACTAGGATCAGCCCTGCAATACCTGATTATGTATGTTAGTGAGGGCAATTTTGCACAGCTTTTTGGGGAGCTAGTGGGGAAGTTTCTTGAATAGCTCATCCATAGACTAAATGGAATGTCAGAGAGAACTAGGGGCAATTTCAAGACTGCAAGGATGCACTGTGCTCCAAAAAGGGTATCTAGTTGTTAGTGCAAATATCTTGCTGAATACAAGGATGAGAATAAAATGTATCTCTGACAAACACTATAGCAGTGATATGCTCGTGAAGCTGCTTCTTGTAGATTCCTTGTCCCCCATTGTAAGCAACCAAAATGATACAATCTAATTGTCAGAAAGACAGGATTTTGTGAGCTAATTGCAAGTACTGTAGCTGGAAATCTAACTATTAAAAGGGCTAATAATTGAACTAGGGCAAATAAAACAGAATCCCAAGAGATTAAATTAAGAGTTTCAAGTATCTATATATCTCATCATGGCACTGGTAGTAGCTAATACACCTGTGTCATTATAATGCTGTAAACTTAGATGCCTGTGACACCAATTATTAGGTGGTTATATTACTGCATTGCTGCATCCTCTATAGCAATACCAGCGCTGTGCCTCACTCTGCACAGTTCAGTGCATTTCAGGTTAGTCTTCTCACCTCCTGTTTACCTTGGCAGGCTCCAGCATTCATAACCTGTGTCCAAAACAGCAGCAATAATACTTGCTTTGCCTCTCTGCTGGGGAGGGGAAGATTTGCAAGAAGATCATGTTTTAACCCGACACAGCCAGTGGTGCTTTCAACTTGCATGACAATGTCAGAAGAGAGCTCATGTAGGTCTCAGAAGAGTAACAAAGAGAAGGTTGTCAGAAGGTAGATGCACTTGAAATCACAATGAGGTCCGTGCATGTTCAGTGTTACTTTTGCTATAGCCTCTTCCAGAGAAGTAGAAGCTCTGTCCCTTTAACCATGACAAGATGGTTATTCATAAAGAGAGAGAGTCTTGACCTCCACAGCAGTATTATCAAATCGCTCAGCTGCCTTGTCAAAAAGGTTTAATAGCATTGCAGTACAGGTGGCACGGTAGTAATTTACTTTTTGTTAGCAGTAACTCAAAAGACTCAGAGGATCTGAACTCTCACATGAAGTAACCATATCCCAAAGCTAACAGATTAATGCACCATTAAAACTTTTGGCCTTTTCTCCAGTCAAACTTTTTCCTTAGGGATGAACGGTTTAATACAGCAATTCAAAAATATATTCTGTAAGATTCGGGAGGGAAAAAAAAAATCACACATCACACAAAGTTTGATTAAAGTAACTACATCTACATTGCCCATAAACCAATGCTTCTAGATCATCTAGAGAGTTGTATTGACACTGTAACCAAGACGCGGACAGATCTCATTTTACTGCACTTTTGGAGCATGTGGAAGACAGACAAAGGCAAAAGAACAGACTCAAACATGCTCCACAGCTAGTCAGCCTGATTATTAAATCTCAGCATATTAGAGAAGATTGTTGAACAGCTGAGTTCTCAGGGAAACTAACTTAGAAAGCATTTATTCATTATGAACCTGTCCACTCATTTCTCTTGAAGTTAAACCATCTGGCTAGGATGATTTTTTTTTCCTAAAGTTGAAAGAAATTTCCCTTCTGTACTTTGGCTATGAAACAGTCATTTTTTACCAGACCATTGTCCGTCTGTCACAATTATTATCAAATCCTCATCTGAGACATATAGTTGTATTGTGTGTTAGTGCAAGACCATGTGGGACTCATGCTGAAGAAAATGGCTTTCCCCTCCCTTATATTATTAAGCTTATGACAATTAAATTGTATAAAATTCATTATTATGTTAGTGAAAATGTTGTTTCATCAAGTGACGAACATTGTATTGTATTTTATGAAAATGAACATTTTCTCTCTGTTATTTCTAATTGGACAAACAAGTTTTCCCATGGCTTCTAACATAAAAAAACAAATACAGAATCCTTTGCTGGCTTCTATAGTCAAACAAAATTCATAGGAAAGATCTTGCTCCTGCTAAAACATTAGGAGCTCTATTATTGACTTTAATACAACTAAAAGAGTCTAGAAATTAGTATAAAAAGGATGTGTGGGATTCTTGTGCTTGCCCTGAATTTTTTATGCCAGGTGAAAGGGCCAGTGCTTAGTAAAACACCTAAAATACAGTCATGTACATTCATTACTGATAAGAACCCCATGAGCATCTTCCTGAAAATTCCATATGCATACAAAAGATAATTCCCAATACAGGATATTTCTTAGTCTTCCCTTGTGGTGCAGTCTGGTTCCCTGGAAACAGCTTCTGTTTCTTGCAAGTTCTTTGCATGCTGTAGATTTTGCAGAACTTTGGGGAATGTCTCACTTTAGTTTCCTACTGGACATGTGAGTGGATAGTCCCATGAGCAGTGTTGGAGTTCCCCAGTTCCTGAAGTAGGTTTTCTTTTCTAATGGGAAGTATAACAGATAGCGAAGCTTTTCTTATGTTACATATTCAGGACAGGCCTTTTCAGAAAACTTCAAGCTACTTTAAATTGGATTTTTCATCAGCAAATATAACATTGACATGAACATGATAAATAGAACTGGTCAGACAGGAAAAAAATGCTGTTTCACTGAAGCTGAGACATTTTGACACATCAGTTTTGATAAAGTTTTTGTCAGAAGGAAGAGGAAAAGATTAATCATTGAATTCTTGAGCATGGGTGCAATAACCTGGTTTGAGGAGTCCTACAGAAATCTAACATTGTGATCCCTCTATAACATTATCAGGCATCTGAAATGAGAAACTCAGTTCAATACGAAATGAACTACTGCATCAGAATCCTCTATACATTATTATAAGTGGAAAACTAAGCCCCAGGAAGTTTCCTTTGACAAAGGCTTACTTCATACCATTTTCTTAAGAGTTTCTGGTTTTTATTGACTTTGAATATAACTTGATACAACTTTCATCTCATCAGAAGTCCCAAAACATTTCTTTGTGTGAATGTTTAATAATAGCCCTTCACTCATAAGATCAGTTTTGTTCTGTTACTTGTGAAACTACTTACTAAATGTAAGACATTCAAGCATTTCTAGGACACCAGATGATTACCAAACTTCTGTCTTCATCCATTCTCCTCAAAGTGCAGAAGGGCATGATTTCCTCCCAAAATGAGAAATTGTAAATATTGTTTACAAAGCTCAGACTACTTATTTGTTTGGCATTTTTTTTAATACATATAACCCTGAGAATAAAATCACTGAAAAGCAGTGAGAACTTAAAGCTCATTGTTTTTTACAAGTTGTTACTAGATTTTGGGCTCACACTGTCTACTTTGAGCTGCCTAAAAATGAGGCATCTTGTCATTGTTGTAGACTTCTGTAATGTCTGTAAAGAAGTTTGTTACATCCAAAAGATAATTTTACCCGTTCTAAACCAATTTATTAGGCTGTGGTTCACTTTAAGGTAAGGCAGAAAGGATTTGAGGAGAACATTTATTGCCACTTAAGGATTTCAGTCTATAACTAGTTTGAAGCTTGAAAAAATAAAATCAAACCAAGTGTTTGGAAAGTGTATAGCAAGCATGCCAGATTTTACACTCCATAGTAGACTGTTACAATTTGGACATCAGTTTTTCAGCACCAGCATTTGTGCTACAAATCTACTTCTGCTTGTCCAAACTGCCACTTCTACTGTAGTCACAGTCAGAGACTAAAAAGCTCTTCACATTTCCAGATCATGTTTGTTCCCTGCTTGCAGCCTGGTATTTAATGAAGAAAAAAAAAAAAAAAAAAAGAAAGATCATGTAATAAGGTGTGGGCTGGCCACATAGTATGTGGAGTATGCCCAGAGAAAAAAGCCCAGAAAAACTCAAGTGAAGTTGTAGCACACATCTGCTCTTCAGTTGGTATGCAGACATAGTCGTTTACAGGCTCAGTTTTTCACACAATCACGTCCACAAATGAGTGGTACAGAACAGGCATTACAAACAATGTGTTTGAGTTATAGAAACAAAAACAGATGAATTAATACAAAATACTTGCTTATGAAAAGGGAATGCAGAAAAGCAAATGCATGAACACTGTGAATATGGTTTCAATTTATGGTCATGCCCACAGTGTCCCTACCCATGGAAGAAGGGGATGGCATGAGATGATTTTTAAGGCTCCTTCCAACCCAAATCATTCTATACCATATATTTCCCACTTACCTCATCCTAGTATTTTTGGTTTCTTGTACCCTTTGGTGTTCTTGCATCTCTACCCCTGAGACCATCTGATTTTTGGACAATATTTGCCCCAGTTTGAGACCATTTTGGGAGGAAACTTCCCAAAAGGGTGTGTTCTCTAAAAGGCAGGTTTCAGCCCCTCCCCCAGCCAAGGTTTGAAAGGAATTTTCTTGGAAGAAAGTGAAAAAAACCTGTTTATTTAACAAGCCAGTTGCACACAGGCAGGGAAAAGAAAATTAACAATGTTAGATAATAAACCTTCTCTGTTGCGGGGAAANCTCTGTTGCGGGGAAAAGATGGTGGATTTTAGAGTCCCTCCTTTCTCTGGCTTGGCTTTTCCTGAAGTCTGGGCCAGGCCAGAGGTTGCTCTGGCAGCTCCCTGATGAGGGTTCCACCAAATGTCTCCCCCAGAGACTGTCTGATTTTCAGACTGGTTCCCAACAGGGGTTGTGGGTTCTAGCCCGGATGAAAAAGAAAAGCAAGCTGAACAATCCAAAAAAGTAAAAGCTGCAGTCCTGGAGGAAAAAACAACTTCTCCTTTCCCAGCTAACAGGGCCACCAGCTCATGAGAAATGTAAATCAGCTCTATGCTGCTAACACAGTACCTAGAGGAGTTAAAAACAAACTGTGCTGGAGTTCCCTGGCTGCTTCCCTTCCCAGCTTAAAGTTACAGGACCCATTCCTGGGCATAAGCAGACAACAGGGAAATACAGAGCATAAAATCACCCCAGGACACTCACAGGGCCCCTGATTCAGTGAGATGATGGACACTAGCTGAGGGAGCAGTCACAGCTACTACTGATTCCTCTATGAAGGGCCATGGCTCAACTACTTGGAGAAAAGACTCACACACTGTACAGCCACTGTGTCAAGTTTCAGCAGGCACAGCAGAGACTTGCTAGGCAACTTTGTGATGCCACCACCTGCCTTGCACTGAGGAAACTGCAAAGTTAACTTGGCCTGAACACAAGCATTAGAAGCAATATTGCCAAATTATCTTCCAGTTCTGATCATATCTCTAAGTTTAGTCTTAGACCATGGCACCAAAAAGTATTATTTCTTGCATTATAGCTTAGAATCAAGATACTTTCTCAAATAATAATTATTCTGATCATAATTAAGTTTCTTACACTTCCAGTTTTAAATTGGAATGGAAAATCAAGGCAGCTTCTATACATTTTACTGGATATAATGCAAGGACAATTTTAACTTTTAAAATGTGAACTTTTAAAAAACTTTTTAAGTTGAAAACATATTCAAATTGTCACTTTTCCAGACGATCAAATAAATATAACACTGTATACTATGTACATGAATGATACAATGAAATGACTAAGAAGCTCTGATTCACTTTTTTTAATCAAAGGAAAAAAAGTAAACTAGAACTGCTTTGAAGTATTTTACTTCATCTATTATTTTACAGGTTAAGCGTTTATTACATTTACAAATGATTTACTGCAGAATTTTTCCCTAAGGTGTTTGCAAATTTGATGTCAGTATGAAAGATTAATGTGTGTTTAAGCAAACCAGAGTAGCCTAATTTAATTACTTAGGACAATTCTTAAATAATGCTTTACTGACTGCTCAGCAATTAGATGCATTGCCTTAAGAAATATAGACTTAACATGTGGTGTTGTGAATCTCATTTGACAAGAAGAAATTTATTTTCATTTCTTTGTCATTTGCTTGTAAAAGCTTCAGGTGTACAGTACAGTTGGATTGAGAGAGATTTAAGTGGGGTGAGGAGTGAAACACAAGTATATATCTGTTGTGAGGAATTACTGAAATGAGAGGACAGGATACTGAGGCTGGCAAAAATAATGGTGAGTTGACCTGCATGTGGTTAGACCCTGGAATCCTGGCAGGGTGAGGTAGGCCAGCAGCTCCCTGAGAATTGGGGGCTCCCATGTGGGTGATGCCAGGGCCAGGGCAGCCGGGGGGTTCTGGGGGAACCTCAGCCCTGGGCATCGAGCACCTCCCTGGGGACAGGGATGGACTAAAGCCGGGACAGGGTCTTGCAGGACAGCCCAGTTTGGGGGAGCCCATGGCCAGGCAGAACAGGGATGTGGGGACCTGGGGGGCCTCACTGTGGCAGCACTGAGGCAGGGGCTGCTGGCACCTTGGACCTGACTTGGGGTCCCGGGCCACAGCCAGAGTGGGAGCTGTGGGCACTGGGCAGGAACAGTTCAGGACAGTTTTGGTTATAATTGTAAGAATTCAGATGCAAAAAGTGTAATTTTTCTCATCTAACTTCCCACATGTATAATATAGATGGAAATGCCCTTTACAGACAGTAAAAAGATGTGTTGAGATGATGTTACATATTCATTACACTATTCTGATAATTAAAGAGTCTGTGTTTTGGGCCAAAATCTGCACCATTAAAATTACTAGATGAGTATTTAATTAAAATAATATTTTTCCACCACAAATGACATTTTATTGCGTTTTGATCAAGAAACCAAATTACTGCTTTGTTGCCTATTCAAAGGGCACAAATTGTTAGATCTATTTATCCATCAATGAATGTACATTAATACAATGCCACTAATAGTTCTCTCTGTGTGCACAGTTTCAACATATTCTCCAATGAAATACAAAATCAAGCTTCATTTAGTATTTCCGCTGTATTTTGTTTACCATGTCTATTTATTTATATCTGGAAATTTTACATCTTTTATGTTCAAATAATTCTCACATGTTGTGTAAAGAACTTTCTGTTCCATCTGAGCTCAATTCTGAATATATTATTGATTTCAGTTGCACAAAAGCTTGCCTATTGCTTATTTAAGAGGTTTTTTTCTTTTCCACCCCAACAGGACATTTTATGCAGTCCAGAGGAGCTGTAGCATTGTTTTTATTTAATCAAAAGTTCAGCAGTTTGTCAAATCCATATGGTGCAGATAATCTAAAGCCCTAACAGTACTAGATAGAATACAAAGAATATCAAAGTAACTAGGAATAGAAACAATAATTTTTCAAAGCTTTTGATATATCTGTCATGTAAAAAAGGGTTAGGAGGATCAGAAAGTGATGATTTAATTAGTTTTATCTCCTGGGACACAGAAACAATTGGAGAAAATTTCATTATAGTATTAGCAGTTTTGTTGGAGTTTTGGGTTTTTTTAAAAGGCATGCAGTAAAATAGTTTATGTGCATGTGAAAATCTGATCTGTGCACTTAGATTTCTTTGCTGTTCCTTCTCCATTTCCACATCTAATTTATTGAATACCCCCATTATGAAAATTTCTATATCCTGAGTGTATCAAAGCTCAGTCTCATCAGCTACTCTTTCACGTATTTGCCATCCAGAAAGATACAGCTGTAGTCCGCTGGTCTGACATATCCAAAAAATCCTGGTGAGCAAGAGAAACAGCAATGTGTTGCTGACAGGAGATATTAAGTGAACAATGCAGGGAGGTCATTTGATTTGTAACTACTCACGATATACCCATTTTTGTCTATGTATTTTCAAGATGCTCATCAGAACTCCTTTTTTGGCAAACCGAAACTCCAGCTAAGTTGTAGGAAGATTGCTGTGAGAAGAAAAACGTCCTGTAAATACTTCCACCAGATAGATCTTTCTTCAGCTTTATAACTACTGATTCAAGGGAAAGATACCAATGTACGTCCAGAGCAGTCTTAAATATGGCAAAACTAATAGTCTATATAACTTTTTAAGGGTAAGAAAGGAGAGATTTCCAAAGCTGCAGGAAAAAAAGCACTCTGTGGTAGGGATATGAGACTTAAGGCTATATAAATTATAAAAAAAAAAAAAAAAAAAAAAAAAAGCTTGAGAATTTCCTTTGAACAATTGATCCAGATTTTTCTGGTCTAGAAATATAGATGAAATTATAAAAAATCCAATTCCTTCTGTAACACAACAAATCTGTTAAAAAAACCACAAAACTGTCCCCTCTCCAAAAACAACACAAAAAAAGATATCTTTTATTTCTGCCTTCTCTAATAACGAGAAAAGACAATTCCTCTAGTTGTCTGACCTTCTTCCTCATCAGAATTGTGGGGTTTGTAATAAATGAGCAATGGACAATTATCACTGCTGTGTAAGCATCTACAGGAATATTAACACCGAAGATCCATGCTTATGACACAAATCAGCAATTTCTTTAAAAAACACAGAGCCACTTCTCATTCAAACAGTGGACATTTTGGTACATTATTAACAGCTCTAGCCAGGATCACTATTTTATGCTGACAATACTTGCTTTCAGATAGGGGAAAGTGAAAAAAGCTCAGTCCCAAAGCGATATGAGTCAGAACAGTAATATCTAATAAAATAGAGGAACTGGGTATCTGGAGCAGCAGTACACCTCTTATCATGCTGCAAGACTCAGCTGAGAGGGTAACAATGGTACCCGTAGAGAAGAAATAAAAGATTCATTTGACATTAACCAGCAAACAAAGGATAGACAACTAAGAAACACTTTGCAACGACGATTCAAAACTTTCAGAGTGATGAAATAGATTGTCACTTAGACCTAAAAAATATGGATTTTTTTCTAGAGTGTTTTAGTCTGCTATGTTAGTTTCAAGGAACAAATGGATATTCAAAGAGACCAAAGATTTTTCAGACATGTACTTGCTATATCATTCTGAGTTCCTGAGTAGTTTGACACAAATTCCTTGGGAAATATACCAGAGATCGTTACTCTGTCAGAAAATCACATCTACCTGTTCTACTTCAAGAGGCTAAGGTACAGACTATGAAGTGGTTCAGAAAGAGCCGCTAAAGGGGGTAAGAGCATTCCATCCAGAGACGTAGACTGGAGCACAGTTTGTACTCATAAGCTGCAGCACCCAAAGGGTGTATGAAAAGAAACACTTTCAAAACTAACCTGCCTATACACTGTTATTTAATGATGCACATTTCTCAGCTTTTATTCATTAGTGTGCAGTTACTGAAAGTGTAGGTACTGACGGTACTCAAGTTTGTTAATATCAGTTTGAAAGGAAAGTGTAGCCTGAAACCATGATTGTATGAATTAGATTGCATTCTGAGCAGCTTATTTATTACAAATTAAGTACTTCTGTCTTAAGAACAAAAAACAATAGTTGTTGTCCTTAACCTTCTCTAGTGGTCAATTGGCCCAGAAGGGTACTTTATCAGAGCAATATTTTGTCAGTAGTATGAAATAATCAGTAAACGTGGCTCTGTTGCTATTTATATTTGTAATTAATAGGCCCTAAATGTGGAGGTCTGAACTTGATTTGAAACTCTGATTTGAACTTGTGATTCTTTATTCAGAAAAATGCTTTATTTATAAGAAAATACTACCTCCTCCTTCTCTTTAGTTAAGGTTCGAAAAGAAAATATTTTTGGAGGAAAGTGAAAAAAACTTTTATTTAACAAGCAAGGTGCACACAGGCACAAGGGAAAAAAACCAAAGAAATGAATAATATTAGACAGTAAACTTTTTCTGCTGGAGAAAGATGGTGGATTTTAGAGTCTCTTTTTTTTTCTGGTTTGGCTCGTCTCAAAGGTTCAGCCCGGCTGGGCCAGGGGGGTGCGTCTGGCAGCTTTTGGCAAGGGTTTCACCGACTGTCTCTCATGCAGATGGTCTGATTTTCTGGACGG